>SJYX01005125.1:143653-240246 GCA_006410675.1 Oreotragus oreotragus
AAAGCTGAAACTCCAGTACTTTGGACAACTCATGGGAAGACTTGACTCATTGGAAAAGACTCAGATGCTGGGAGGGATTGGGGGCAGGAGGAGAAGGGGACGACAGAGGATGAGATGGCTGGATGTCATCACGGACTAGATGGACGTGAGTCTGAGTGAACTCTGGGAGATGGTGATGGACAGGGAGGCCTGGCGTGCTGCGATTCATGGGGTCGCAAAGAGTCAGACACGACTGAGCGACTGAACTGAACTGAACTGAACTCCAGCTAAAGCTGATTTCCCTGCACTGCCTCGAATGTTACCCAGAGTATCGACTCACACCATGGTGGCCCCTGTGACAGCCCTGTGGGAAAGCCTTGAGGGAAGGAACAGATCCCTGTGTCAACTCGACGGGAAACTTGACTCTGCTGCTAAAGCTGGGGAGGAAAGCGGACGTGCATGTCTCCACTCGAGACGAGGACAGACTCCCCTGTGGAGACTCCAGAGGAAACCCAAGAACCCTGTCTGCACTGGATATTCAACTTCAGGTTGCGGCCTACGGTCCAGACAAGGACTTACGATGTGGCACCGACTGGAGAGGAATCCCGAGAAACCCCTCACAACTCGCATGGACACTTGCCTTTCCTGAGGCCTCCTGAGCGGGTCCCTGAGGTCCCCATCGTAACTCGAGAGGAACCTGCCACAACTCGAGAAAAACCAGGAGATTGTCCCCTCAGGCGAGATGAGGCCCTTTTCCGCTGCACGGTCTCAAGGGAAATCACACCTTCCGTCTTGAACCTTGGAAGCGTCCTTCAAACACTTGAGGCTAGTAAAAAGTTCCCCGACATATCTGTCTCCACTCAAGTAGCACAACGAAGGTCCCTGCACAACTCAAGAGGATCCCCATTTTCCGCTGCACGGTCTCAAGGGAAATCACACCTTCCATCTTGAACCTCGGAAGCGTCCTTCAAACACTTGAGGCTAGTAAAAAGTTCCCCGACATATCTGTCTCCACTCAAGTAGCACAACGAAGGTCCCTGCACAACTCAAGAGGATCCCCATTTTCCGCTGCACGGTCTCAAGGGAAATCACACCTTCCATCTTGAACCTCGGAAGCGTCCTTCAAACACTTGAGGCTAGTAAAAAGTTCCCCGACATATCTGTCTCCACTCAAGTAGCACAACGAAGGTCCCTGCACAACTCAAGAGGATCCCCATTTTCCGCTGCACGGTCTCAAGGGAAATCACACCTTCCATCTTGAACCTCGGAAGCGTCCTTCAAACACTTGAGGCTAGTAAAAAGTTCCCCGACATATCTGTCTCCACTCAAGTAGCACAACGAAGGTCCCTGCACAACTCAAGAGGATCCCCATTTTCCGCTGCACGGTCTCAAGGGAAATCACACCTTCCATCTTGAACCTCGGAAGCGTCCTTCAAACACTTGAGGCTAGTAAAAAGTTCCCCGACATATCTGTCTCCACTCAAGTAGCACAACGAAGGTCCCTGCACAACTCAAGAGGATCCCCATTTTCCGCTGCACGGTCTCAAGGGAAATCACACCTTCCATCTTGAACCTCGGAAGCGTCCTTCAAACACTTGAGGCTAGTAAAAAGTTCCCCGACATATCTGTCTCCACTCAAGTAGCACAACGAAGGTCCCTGCACAACTCAAGAGGATCCCCATTCTCCCATTTTCAGTGTGAGATGAGGGTTCCTTTCCCTGATTCTTTGAGAATGCTTCCTGCCTTCCCGTCACATCTCAAGAATAGGCGCTCTCCACAGGACTCTCGTGAGGAACTCCAGGGGTCAGGTCACCAAACCAAAAAAGGCACAAAAGTCTCAGTCGAATCCAGATGAACGTGATTACCCTGCAGTGCCTCGAATGTCACCCCGTGTATCGACCGACACCACGGTGGCACGTGTGACAGCTCTGTGGGAAAGCCTCGTGGGAAAGCCTCAGATCCCTGTGTCAACACTATGGGAAGGCTCACACTGCTACTACAGCTCTGGAGGAAAACGGACTAGCATGTCTCCACAGGAGACAAGGCCTGACTCCTCTGTGGAGACTCCAGAGGATCCTCAAGAACCATGTCAGCGCTGGAGAGAAAAATTCAGGCTGCGGCCTTCGCTCCTTACAAACACTTAGGAAGTAGCACCGAATGGAGAGGAATCGCACGATTCCCCTCGCAACTCGGAGAGACAGTGGACTTTCCTGAAGCCTCATGAATGGGTCCCAGAGGTCTCCACTGTAACTCGAGAGGAACCTGCTGCAACTCGAGAAAAACCAGGAGGTTCTGCCCTCCAAGCGAGATGAGGCCCTTTTCCACTGCCGTGTCTCGACGGAAATCACACCTTCCCTCTTGTACTTCAAAAGCGTCTTTCACACCCTTGCTGCAAGTCAAGAATGTCTCCGGCATATCCATCTCCACTCGAGCGAAGCAGCGAGGGTCCCTCCACAACTCAAGAGGATCCCCTTTTCCTTCTCCTCAAAGCGAGATGACATTTTCTTTCACTTCTTCAACGAGACATGATGCCTAGCGTTCCCTTCCCATCTCAAGTGGAGGCGTTCTCTACAGGAAAGTCGAGAGAATCTCCAGGGGCCGTGCAACCATTCCTAAAGACCACCATATGACTCATTCCACTCCACCTGAAGCTGATTTCCCTGCCCTGCCCCTCAAGTTACCCAGAGTATTGACTCACACCATGATGGCCCCTGTGACAGGCCTGTGGCAAAGCCTTGAGGGAAGGCACAGATCCCTGTGTCAAATCGACGGGAACCTGACTCTGTTGCTAAAGCTGGGGAGGAAAGCGGACGTGCATTTCTCCACTCAAGACGAGGCCTGACTCCCCTGTGGAGACACCAGAGGAACCCCAAGAACCCTGTCTGCACTGGAGAGGAAACTTTGGGTTGCGGCCTATGCTTCAGACATGAACTTAAGATGCGGCATCGGCTAGAGAAGAATACTGAAAATTCCCTTGAAACTCGCATGGACACTGGCCTTTCCTGAGGCCTCTTGAGCAGGTCCCTGAAGTCCCCATCATAACTCGAGAGGAACCTGCCACAACTCGAGAAAAACCTGGAAGTTCTCCCCTCCAGGCGAGATGAGGCCCTTTTCTGCTGCAAGGTCTCAAGGGAAATCACACCTTCCCTCTTGAACCTCAGAAGCGTCATTCAAAAACTTGAGGCTAGTCAAAAAGTTCTTCGACATATCTGTCTCCATTCGAGTAGAACAATGAAGGTCCCTGCACAACTCAAGAGGATCCCCATTCTCCCCCCCTCAGTGTGAGACGAGGGTTCCTTTCCCTTATTCGTCAAGAAATGCTTCCTGCCTTCCCGTCGCATCTCAAGAGTAGGCGTTCTCCACAGGAAACTCTAGAGGAACGCCAGGGGTCGGGCCACCAAGCCAAAAGAGGCACAAAAGTCACAGTCGAATCCAGATGAACGTGATTTCCCTGCAGTGTCTCGAATGTCACCCAGTGTACTGACTCACACGATGGTGGCACGTGTGACAATTCTGTGGCAAAGCCTCGTGGGAAAGCCTCTGTTCCCTGTGACAACTTGATGGGAAGCCTCACACTGTTACTACAGCTCGGGAGGAAAACGGACTAGCATGTCTTTACACGAGACAAGACCAGGCTCCCCTGTGGAGTCTCCAGAGGAACCTCAAGAACCATGTCAGCACTGGAGAGGAAACCTCAGGTTGAGGCCTCCACTCCTGAGAAAGACTTAGGATGCAGCAACAAATAGAGAGGAATCCCACGAGTCCCTTCGCAACTCAGAGAGACACTGGCCTTTCCTGAGGCCTCATGAGTGGGTCCCTGAGGTCTCTATTGTAACTCGAGAGGAACCTGCAGCAATTCGAGAAAAACCAGGATGTTCTCCCCTCCAGACGAGATGAGGACATTTTATGCTGCAGTGTCTCGATGGAAATCACACCTTCCCTCTTGAAGCTTGAAAGCGTCTTACACACCCTTGCTGCAATCAAGAAGTTCTCTGACATATCTGGCTCCACTTGAGTGAAACAAGAGGGTCTATCCAAAACTCAGGAGGAGCCCCGTTTCCCTCTGCTCAATGCGAGATGAGGGTTTCTTTCCCTGCTTCGGCGAGACATGATTCCCGGTGTTCCTTTCCCTTCTCAAGAGGAGGCCTTCTCTACAGGAAAGTCGAGATGAACTCCAGGGGTCGTGCAATCAAAACGAAAAGACCATGAAATGACTGATTCTACTCCAGCTAAAGCAGACTTCCCTGCACTGCCTCGAATGTTACACAGAGTATCGACTCACAGCATGCTGGTCCCTGCGACAGCCCTGTGGGAAAGCCTTGAGGGAAGGCACAGATCTCTGTGTCAACTCAACGGGAAGCTTGACTTTGCTGCTACAGCTGGGGAGGAAAGCGGACGTGCATGTCTCCACTCGAGACGAGGCCTGCCTCCCCTGTGGAGACTCCAGAGGAACCCCCAGAACCCTGTCTGCACTGGAGAGGAAACTTCAAATTGTGGCCTAGGGTCCAGACAAGGATTTAAGGTGTGGCCCCGACTGGAGAGGAATCCTGAGAAGTCCCTCACAACTCGCATGAACCCTGGCCTTTCCTGAGGCCTGCTGAGTGGTTCCCTGTGGTCCCCATCATAACTCAAGAGGAACCTGCCGCAACTCGAGAAAAACCAGGAGGTTCTCCCCTCCTGGCGAGATGAGGCACTTTTCCGCTGCAGGGTCTTCAGGGCAATCACACCTTCCCTCTTGAACCTCGGAAGCATCCTTCAAACTCTTGCTGCAAGTTAAGAAGTTCCCCGACATAACTGTCTCCCATCGAGTAGAACAACAAAGATCCCTGCACAACTCAAGAGGATCCCCATTCTCCCCTCTTCAGCGTGAGATGAGGGTTCTTTCCCTAATTCGTCGAGAAATGATTCCTGCCTTTCAGTCACATCTCAAGAGGAGGCGCTCTCCACAGGAAACTCGAGAGGAACTCCAGGGTTGGGCCACCAAACCAAAAGAGGCGCAAAACCTCAGTTGAATCCAGATGAACGTGTTTACCCTGCAGTGCCTCGAATGTCACCCCGTGTATCGACTCACACCACGGTGGCACTTGTGACAGCTCTGTGGGAAAGCCTCGTGGGAAAGCCTCAGATCCCAGTGTCAACTCGATGGGAAGCTTTACACTGCTACTACAGCTTGGGAGGAAAGCGGAATAGCATGTCTCCACACGAGACAAAGCCTGGCTCCCCTGTGAAGTCTACAGGGGAACCTCAAGAACCATGTCAGCACTGGAGAGGAAACCTCAGGTGGTGGCCTCTGCTCCTGACAAAGACTTAGGACGCAGCAACGAATGGAAAGGATTCCCACGAGTCCCCTTGCAACTCGGAGGGGACCTTTCCTGAGGCCTCAGGAGTGGTTCCTTGAGGTCTCCATTGTAACTCGAGAGGAACCTGCTGCAACTCGAGAAAAACCAGGAGGTTCTCCCCTCCAGGTGAGATGAGGACATTTTCCGTTGCTGTGTCTTAACGGATCACACCTTCCCTCTTGAAACTCGAAAGCGTCTTTCACACCCTTGCTGAAAGTCAAGAAATTTTCCTACATATCCGTCTCCAATTGAGCGAAACAAGAGGGTCCCTCCAAAACTCAAGAGGATTCCCGATTCCCTCTCCTCAATGCGAGATAAGGTTTTCTTTCCCTGATTCGGCGAGACATGATTCCTAGTGTTCCTTTCACATCTCAAGTGGAGGCGTTCTCTACAGGAAACTCGAGAGGAACTCCAGGGGTCGGGCCACCAATCCAAAAGACTCGCAAAAATCTCAGTCGAATCCAGTTGCACATGATTTCCCTGCAGTGCCTCGAACGTCACCCCGTTTATTGACTCACAACACAGTGGCACGTGTGACAGCCCTGTGGGAAAGCCTCGTGAACAACCAGGATGTTCTGCCCTCCAGGCTAGATGAGGCCCTTTTCCGCTGTGGTGTTTCGACGGAAATCACACCTTCCCTCTTGAACCTCTTAAGCGTCCTTCACAACCTTGCTGCAAGTCAAGAAATTCTCTGATATATCCGTCTCCCCTCGAGCGAAACAGCGAGGGTCCCACCACAACTCAAGAGGAGCCCCGTTTCCCTCTCCTCAATGAGAGACGACGTTTTCTTTTCCTGCTTCGACGAGACATGATGCCTGGCGTTAACTTTGCATCTCAAGTGGAGGCCTCCTCTATAGGAAGGTCGAGAGGAACTCCAGGGGTCGTGCAACCATTCCAAAACACCAACATATGACTCATTCCACTCCAGCTGAAGCTGATTACCGTGTACTGCCTTGAATGTTACCCAGAGTATCGACTCACACCATGGTGGCCCCTGTGACAGCCCTGAGGGAAAGCCTTGAGGGAAGGCACAGATCCCTGTGTCAACTTGACGGGAAGCCTGACTCTGCTACTACAGCTGGGGAGGAAATCAGACGGGCCTGTCTCCACTCGAGACGAGGCCTGACTCCCCTGTGAAGACTCCAGAGGAACCTCAAGAACCCTGTCTNATGTTACCCAGAGTATCGACTCACACCATGGTGGCCCCTGTGACAGCCCTGAGGGAAAGCCTTGAGGGAAGGCACAGATCCCTGTGTCAACTTGACGGGAAGCCTGACTCTGCTACTACAGCTGGGGAGGAAATCAGACGGGCCTGTCTCCACTCGAGACGAGGCCTGACTCCCCTGTGAAGACTCCAGAGGAACCTCAAGAACCCTGTCTGCAGGGGAGAGGAAACTTCAGGTTATGGCCTACTGTGCAGACAAGGACTTAATATGCGGCACCGACTGGAGTGGAATCCTGAGAAGCCTCTTGCAACTCGCATGGACACTGGCCTTTCCTGAGGCCTCCTGAGCGGGTCCCTGAGGTCCCCGTCCTAACTCGAGAGGAACCTCCCACAACACGAGAAAAACCAGGAGGTTCTCCCGTCCAGGCGAGGTGAGGCCCTTTTCCGCTGCAGGTCTCGAGGGAAATCACACCTTCCGTCTTGATCCTCGGAAGGGTTTTTCAGACACTTGCTGCTAATGCTGCTGCTAAGTCACTTCAGTTGTGTCCGACTCTGTTTGACCCCATAGACGGCAGCCCACCAGGCACCCCGTCCCTGGGATTCTCCGGGCAAGAACACTGAAGTTGGTTGTCATTTCCTTCTCCAATACTTAAAGACCTGGTACCAAGAAAAGCTGATATTATAAGCCATTCCCAGTAATTTTTCCCCAAATCCCTGCCCCCACCTGGACCCAATGCAGGGTTCCAGAAGCTTGTGCAAATATAGCAAGTGTCCTGATCTGATAGACTGCAGGAAGCTGGAGCTGTCTTTCTCCATAGATAAAATACTATATTTTTTAAAGTTGTGCACATAAAAGGCAATTCATTCAACTCTTAAAATGAATTCAACTCTAAGATGAGTAACTTTTTCCTAAGATGAAATCATTTCGTTTTTTTCAATCTGCTTATTTCCTATAGTTTCTTTTTGAAAAGACTTTGTAAACAGACAAATGAATTCATTTTTCCCTTAAAATGTTTACTATTTCATGTTAGCACATGTGAATAAAATTTACTCTTAAATATATTACTTTAATCCCATTACCATTTAGGTGTCTTACCTAGGAAATTAGACTTTCAGACAGATGCCAGGCATTTCTGTGACCAGGTGCAAAAATGGGGGAAATCATCTCTAGGAGTGGAAAGAAAACTCCAGAAAAAAGAACTTTTAAGACTAAAAAGATAAAAGTATTTATTGTCAAAGTCCCAACTCAAAATTCCAATGCCTTTTAAGGCAAAAATTAGTTTGAAATCTTTACAGATTATAAAGTAAAAAGACACTGCTTGGAGTACTCGAGGTAAAAAAAAGGGGGAGGTTTTAATAACGAGTTCACCTCCCTCCCTTAAATGCCTTTGTGTGTTGGTATGTTACCAAACAAGATGGCATTTTAAATCAAATATCTGTTTATCAAAACCAGTGTCCCTCATTTTCCTCCTCCTGACTGTCCAGATAGAGGAGGGCAACCTTCTTTTCGTCTGAAATCACTGACCTCTGGTCTACCATCCTCTGCAGCTGCACCGTCTTATCGAATTCAGCCTGCTCCTTGCCCCTTTCCCCGGGTGCCTGGTGTCTGTCCCCAGCAGAGCCCTGAAAGCTCATGCCGGCTGCCAGGTCATTCCTACTGCTGGCATCTCTCCAAGCACCAGGCTCAGACACACTAGGAGCTTCTGCTTCCGTCCCTGTGGGGAAGAGGACTCTGGCCTCTTGTGTCCAGCGGGGGGTCGCCTCTACGTTACTCACGTCCATCTGAAAGGTAAACGAAGTTTCTTTGGGCCCCAGGGCAACAGGCCTTAGTGTTCTGCCACTGTCTGCAACCTCGCCTGCTTCAGGGGAGTCTACCGAACCAGCAAGTGCAAAAGTTTTGGAAATGGGTCCGTGGAAGACAATGTGTTCAGAGGNACAAGATGGCATTTTAAATCAAATATCTGTTTATCAAAACCAGTGTCCCTCATTTTCCTCCTCCTGACTCTCTAGATAGAGGAGGGAAACCTTCTTTTCATCTGAAATCACTGACCTCTGGTCTACCTTCCTCTGCAGCTGCACCATCTTATCAAATTCAGCCTGCTCCTTGCCCCTTTCCCCGGGTGCCTGGTGTCTGTTCCCAGCAGAGCCCTGAAAGCTCATGCCAGCTGCCAGGCCATTCCTACTCTGGCATCTCTCCAAGCACCAGGTTCAGACACACTAGGAGCTTCTGCTTCCGTCTCTGTGGGGAAGAGGACTCTGGCCTCTTGAGTCCAGCGAGGGGTCGCCTCTACGTTACTCACGTCCATCTCCACCACCTGAGCAGGGCGGCCTTTGGCCGAGACCTGCTCAGTCCTCCACGTTCCAGGGGATGCTATCTGGATGCGCCCCCCTCCCCCGACTGGTTGAAGTCCTCCAGCACGTGAGCGTGGACAAAGCCCGTGGAAGCTGGTGACTTATACCGTGACTGACACGGGGCCCAGGGGCGAGGCCAGGCCCGCGTCGGCCTCCCCTGCGGAGGCGCTATACAGCTCCCAGGTGGCCCAGCGCCTGAAGCCACGGCCAGCCTCCACCTCCGGGCTGCCCAGGCTTTGCTGCTGCGCCAGGCCGCACCACGGACTCCACGGCCTTCTCGATCTCCCCCGCTTCGTCCCTGCTCAGCTCCTCCAGGTCTAAGTGGTCAGCGTCCACCATTTATGAGAGGTTGACTTCGGCCACTAGGGTCACGGGCCCACTGCCCATGCTCTGGACTTCCTTCACATGAAACAAAACATCCGCAGGGCCGCCCTGGCTCTCTCTGGTGAGGGCGGACAGGTCTTCCTTCATGCACTCTGGAAGATTCTCCTCCAGCTGCTCGATCATCTCCACCAGATGGTGCCTGGGCTCCTTGGAGCCTTAATTAATGGAAACACTTGAGGCTACTCAAAAAGTTCCCCGACATATCTGTCTCCACTCGAGTAGAACAACGAAGGTCCCTGCACAAATCAAGAGGGTCCCCATTCTCCCATCCTCAGTGTGAGACGAGGGTTCCTTTCCCTGCTTCGTCGAGAAATGTTTCCTGGCAATCCCGTCGCATCTCAAGAGGAGGCCCTCTCCACAGGAAACCTGAGAGGAACTCCAGGGGTCGGGCCACCAAACCAAAAGAGGCGCAAAAGTCTCAGTCGTATCCATATGAATGTGATTTCCCTGAAGTGCCTCAAATGTCACCTCGTGTATCGACTGACACAACGGTCGCACGTGTGACAGCCCTGTGGGAAAGCCTCGTGGGAAAGCCTCGGATCCCTGTGTCAACTCGACGGGAATCCTCACACTGCTACTACAGCTCGGGAGGAAAGCGGACTAGCATGTCTCCACACAAGACAAGGCCTGAATCCCCTGTGGAGACTCCAGAGGAACCTCGAGAACAATGTCAGCACTGGAGAGGAAACCTCAGGTTCCGGCCTTCGCTCCTGACAAACACTTAGGAAGCAGCATCGCATGGAGAGGAATCCCACGAATCCCCTCACAACTTGGAGAGACACTGGCCTTTCCTGAGGCCTCATGAGTGGGTCCCAGAGGTCTCCGTGGTAACTCGAGAGTAACCTGCCACAACTCGAGAAAAACCAGGAGGTTCTGCCCTCCAGGCGAGATGAGGATATTTTCCACTGTGGTATATCAATGGAAATCACACCTTTCCTATTGAATCTCGAAAGCGTACTTCACACCCTTGCTGCAAGTCAAGAAGTTCTTCGACATATCTGTCTCCACTCGAGTGAAACAGCGAGGGTCCCTCCACAACTCAAGAGGAGCCCCGTTTCCCTCTCCTCAATGCGAGATGATGTTTTCTTTCCCTGTTTCGACGAGACATGATGCCTTGCGTTCCCTTGGCATCTCAAGTGGAGGCCCTCTCTACAGGAAAGTCAAGAGGAACTCCAGGGGTAGTGCAACCATTCTGAAAGATCACCGTATGACTCATTCCACTCCAGCTGAAGCTGATTTCCCTGCACTGCCTCGAATGTTACCCAGAGTATCGACTCACACCATGGTGGCCCTTGTGACAGGCCTGTGGGAAAGCTTTGAAGGAAGGCACAGATCCCTGTGTCAACTCGACGGGAAGACTGACTCTGCTGCTACAGCTGGGGAGGAAAGCGGAAGTGCATGTCTCCACTTGAGACGAGTCCTGACTCCCCTGTGGAGGCCCCAGAGGTACCCCAAGAACCGTGTCTGCAGTGGAGAGGAAATTTCAGGTTGTGGCCTACGCTGCAGACAAGGACTTAAGATGTGGCACCGACTGGAGAGGAATCCCGAGAAGCCACTCGCATATTGCATGGACACTGGCCTTTCCTGAGGCCTCCTGAGCGGATCCCTGAGGTCCCTGTCATAACTCGAGAGGAACCTGCCACAACTCGAGAAAAACCAGGAGGTTCTCCCCTCCAGGCGAGATCAGGCCCTTTTCCGCTGCAGGGTCTCAAGGGAAATCACATCTTCCCTCTTGAAACTTGGAAGTGTCGTTCAAACACTTGAGGCTAGTCAAAAAGTTCCCTGACATATCTCTCTCCACTCGATTAGAACAACGATGGTCCCGGCACAACTCAAGAGGATGCCCATTCTCCCCTCTTCATTGTGAATCGAGGGTTCCTTTCCCTGATTCGTCAAGAAATGATTCCTGCCTTCCCGTTGGATCTCAAGAGGAGGCGCTCTTCACAGGAAACTCGAGGGGAACACCAGGGGTGAGGCCACCAAACCAAAAGAGGTGCAGAAGTCTCAGTGGCATACAGATGAACGTGATTACCCTGCAGTGCCTCGAATGTCACCCCACGTTTCGACTCACACCACGGTGGCACGTGCGACAGCTCTGTGGGAAAGCCTCATGGGAAAGCCTCAGATCCCTGTGTCAACTCGATTGGAAGCCTCACCCTGCTAGTACAGCTCGGGAGGAAAACGGACTTGCATGTCTCCACACGAGACAAGGCCTGGTTCCCCTGTGGAGTCTCCATAGGGACCTCAAGAACCACGTCAGCACTGGAGAGGAAAACTCAGGTTGCGGCCTCCGCTCCTGACAAAGTCTTAGGACGCAGCAACGAATGGAGAGGAATCCCATGAGTCCTCTCGTTACTCGGAGAGACACTGGCCTCTCCTGAGGCCTCATGAGTGGGTCCCTGATATCTCCATCGTAACTCGAGAGGAACCTGCCACAACTCGAGAAAAACCAGGAGGTTCTCCCCTCCAGGCGAGATGAGGCCCTTTTCCGCTGCAGGGTCTCAAGGGAAATCACATCTTCCCTCTTGAAACTTGGAAGTGTCGTTCAAACACTTGAGGCTAGTCAAAAAGTTCCCTGACATATCTCTCTCCACTCGATTAGAACAACGATGGTCCCGGCACAACTCAAGAGGATGCCCATTCTCCCCTCTTCATTGTGAATCGAGGGTTCCTTTCCCTGATTCGTCAAGAAATGATTCCTGCCTTCCCGTTGGATCTCAAGAGGAGGCGCTCTTCACAGGAAACTCGAGGGGAACACCAGGGGTGAGGCCACCAAACCAAAAGAGGTGCAGAAGTCTCAGTGGCATACAGATGAACGTGATTACCCTGCAGTGCCTCGAATGTCACCCCACGTTTCGACTCACACCACGGTGGCACGTGCGACAGCTCTGTGGGAAAGCCTCATGGGAAAGCCTCAGATCCCTGTGTCAACTCGATTGGAAGCCTCACCCTGCTAGTACAGCTCGGGAGGAAAACGGACTTGCATGTCTCCACACGAGACAAGGCCTGGTTCCCCTGTGGAGTGTCCATAGGGACCTCAAGAACCACGTCAGCACTGGAGAGGAAAACTCAGGTTGCGGCCTCCGCTCCTGACAAAGTCTTAGGACGCAGCAACGAATGGAGAGGAATCCCATGAGTCCTCTCGTTACTCGGAGAGACACTGGCCTCTCCTGAGGCCTCATGAGTGGGTCCCTGATATCTCCATCGTAACTCGAGAGGAACCTGCCACAACTCGAGAAAAACCAGGAGGTTCTCCCCTCCAGGCGAGATGAGGACATTTTCCTCTGCGGTGTCTCGACGGAAATAACACCTTCCCTCTTGAAACTCGAAAGCGTCTTTCACACACTTGCTGCAAGTCAAGAAGTTCTCTGACATATCCGTCTCCACACGAGTGAAACAAGAGGGTCCCTCCAAAACTCAAGAGGATCCCCATTTCCCTCTCCTCAATTCGAGATGAGGGTTTCTTTCACTGTTTTGGCGAGACATGATTCCTGGTGATTCTTTTGCATCTCAAGTGGAGGCCTTTACAGGAAAGTTGAGATGAACTCGATGGGTTGTGCAACCATTCCAAAAGACCACGAAATGACTCATTCTACCCCAGCTAAAGCTGATTTCCCTGCACTGCCTCGAATGCTACCCAGAGTATCGACTCACACCATGGAGGCCCCTGTGACAGCCCTGTGGGAAAGCCTTGAGCGAAGGCACAGTACCCTGTGTCAACTCCAAGGGAAGCCTGACTCTGCTGCTACAGCTGGGGAGGAAAGTCGACATGCATGTCTCCACTCAGAGACGAGGCCTGACTCCCCTGTGGAGACTCCAGAGGGACCCCAAGAACCCTGTCTGCACTGCAGAGGAAATTTCAGGTTGCGGCCTACAGTCCAGACAAGGACTTAAGATGCAGCACCAACTGGAGAGGAATCCCGAGAATCCCCTTGCAACTCCCATGAACACTGGCCTTTCCAGAGGCCTCCTCAGCGGTCCCTGGGGTCCCTGTCGTAACTCGAGAGGAACCTGCCGCAACTCGAGAAAAACCAGGAGTTTCTCCCCTCCAGGCGATATGAGGCCCTTTTCCACAGCAGGGTCTTGAGGGAAATCACACCTTCCCTCTTGAACTCGGAAGTGTCCTTCAAACACTTGCTGCAAGTTAAGACGTTCCCCGACATATCTATCTTCACTCGAGCAGAACAACGAAGGTCCCTGCACAACTCAAGAGGACCTCCATTCTCCCTTCCTCAGTTTGAAATGAGGTTTCCTTTCCCTGCTTCGTCGAGAAATGAATTCTGCCTTCCCGTCGGATCTCAAGAAGAAGTGCAGTCCACAGGAAACTCGAGAGGAAATCCAGGGTTCGGGCCACCAAAGCAAAAGAGGCGCAAAAGTCTCAGTCGAATCCAGATGAACGTGATTACCCTGCAGTGCCTCGAATGTCACCCCATGTATCGACTCACACCATGGTGGCATGTGTGACAGCCCTGTGGGAAAGCCTCGTGGGAAAGCCTCAGATCCCTGTGTCAACTCGATGGGAAGCCTCACACTGCTACTACAGCTCGGGAGCAAAACGGACTAGCATGTCTGCACACGAAACAAGGTCTGGCTCCCCTGTGGAGTATCCAGAGGAACCCCAAGAACCACGTTAGCACTGGAAAGGAAACCTCAGGTTGCGGCTTCTGCTCCTACAGACACTTAAGACGCAGCAATGAATTGAGAGGAATCCCCCGAGTCCCCTCGCAACTCGGAGAGACACTGGCCTTTCCGGAGGCCTCAAGAGTGGGTCCCTGAGGTCTCCATCGTAACTCGAGGGAAACCTCACGCAACTCGAGAAAAACCAGGAGGTTCAGCCCTCCAGGCTAGATGAGGACATTTTCACCTGTGGTGTCTCGACAGAAATCACACCTTCCCTCTTGAAAATCGAAAGCTTCTTTCACACTATTGCTGCAAGTACAGGTCTCCGACATATCCGTCTCAACTCAAGCAAAACAAGAGGGTCCCTCCAAAACTCAAGTGGAGCCCCGTTTCCCTTTCCTCAATGCTAGATGAGGGTTTCTTTCCCTGCTTCAGCGAGACATGATTCCTGGTGTTCCTTTCGCATCTCAAGTGGAGGCCTTCTCTGCAGGAAAGTTGAGAGGAATTCCAGGGGTCATGCAACCATTCCAAAGATCACCATATGACTCATTCTACTCCAGCTGAAGCTGATTTCCCTGCACTGCCTCGAATGTTACCCAGGGTATCGACTCACACCATGGTGGCCCCTGTGACATCCCCGTGGGAAAGCCTTGAGGGAAGGCACAGATCCCTGTGTCAACTCGAAGGGAAGCCTGACTCTGCTGCTACAGCTGGGGAGGAAAGCCGACGTGCATGTCTCCACTCAGAGACGAGGCCTGACTCCCCTGTGGAGACTCCAGAGGGATCCCAAGACCCCGTCTGCACTGCAGAGGAAATTTCAGGTTGCGGCCTACGGTCCAGACAAGGACTTAAGATGCGGCACCAACTGGAGAGGAATCCCGAGAATCCCCTCACAACTCCCATGGACACTGGCCTTTCCTGAGGCCCCCTGAGCGGGTCCCTGAAGTTCCTGTCTTAAATAGAGAGGAACTTGCCACAACTCGAGGAAAACCAGGAGTTTTTCCCCTCCAGGATATGAGGCCCTTTTCCGCTGCAGGGTCTTGAGGGAAATCACACCTTCCCTCTTGAACTCAGAAGCATCCTTCAAACGCTTGCTGCAAGTTAAGATGTTCCCCGACATATCTATCTTCACTCGAGTAGAACAACGAAAGTCCCTGCACAACTCAAGAGGACCACCATTCTCCCTTCCTCAGTTTGAAATGAGGTTTCCTTTCCCTGCTTCGTCGAGAAATGAATTCTGCTTTCCTGTCGCATCTCAAGAAGAAGCGCTCTCCACAGGAAACTCGAGAGGAACTCCAGGGATCGGGCCACCAAAACAAAAGAGGTGCAAAAGTCTCAGTCAAATCCAGATGAACGCGATTACCCTGCAGTGCCTCGAATGTCACCCCGTGTATCGACTCACACCATGGTGGCATGTGTGACAGCCCTGTGGGAAAGCCTCGTGGGAAAGCCTCAGATCCCTGTGTCAACTCGATGGGAAGCCTCACACTGCTACTACAGCTCGGGAGCAAAACGGACTAGCATGTCTGCACACGAAACAAGGTCTGGCTCCCCTGTGGAGTATCCAGAGGAACCCCAAGAACCACGTTAGCACTGGAAAGGAAACCTCAGGTTGCGGCTTCTGCTCCTACAGACACTTAAGACGCAGCAATGAATTGAGAGGAATCCCCCGAGTCCCCTCGCAACTCGGAGAGACACTGGCCTTTCCGGAGGCCTCAAGAGTGGGTCCCTGAGGTCTCCATCGTAACTCGAGGGAAACCTCACGCAACTCGAGAAAAACCAGGAGGTTCAGCCCTCCAGGCTAGATGAGGACATTTTCACCTGTGGTGTCTCGACAGAAATCACACCTTCCCTCTTGAAAATCGAAAGCTTCTTTCACACTATTGCTGCAAGTACAGGTCTCCGACATATCCGTCTCAACTCAAGCAAAACAAGAGGGTCCCTCCAAAACTCAAGTGGAGCCCCGTTTCCCTTTCCTCAATGCTAGATGAGGGTTTCTTTCCCTGCTTCAGCGAGACATGATTCCTGGTGTTCCTTTCGCATCTCAAGTGGAGGCCTTCTCTGCAGGAAAGTTGAGAGGAATTCCAGGGGTCATGCAACCATTCCAAAGATCACCATATGACTCATTCTACTCCAGCTGAAGCTGATTTCCCTGCACTGCCTCGAATGTTACCCAGGGTATCGACTCACACCATGGTGGCCCCTGTGACATCCCCGTGGGAAAGCCTTGAGGGAAGGCACAGATCCCTGTGTCAACTCGAAGGGAAGCCTGACTCTGCTGCTACAGCTGGGGAGGAAAGCCGACGTGCATGTCTCCACTCAGAGACGAGGCCTGACTCCCCTGTGGAGACTCCAGAGGGATCCCAAGACCCCGTCTGCACTGCAGAGGAAATTTCAGGTTGCGGCCTACGGTCCAGACAAGGACTTAAGATGCGGCACCAACTGGAGAGGAATCCCGAGAATCCCCTCACAACTCCCATGGACACTGGCCTTTCCTGAGGCCCCCTGAGCGGGTCCCTGAAGTTCCTGTCTTAAATAGAGAGGAACTTGCCACAACTCGAGGAAAACCAGGAGTTTTTCCCCTCCAGGATATGAGGCCCTTTTCCGCTGCAGGGTCTTGAGGGAAATCACACCTTCCCTCTTGAACTCAGAAGCATCCTTCAAACGCTTGCTGCAAGTTAAGATGTTCCCCGACATATCTATCTTCACTCGAGTAGAACAACGAAAGTCCCTGCACAACTCAAGAGGACCACCATTCTCCCTTCCTCAGTTTGAAATGAGGTTTCCTTTCCCTGCTTCGTCGAGAAATGAATTCTGCTTTCCTGTCGCATCTCAAGAAGAAGCGCTCTCCACAGGAAACTCGAGAGGAACTCCAGGGATCGGGCCACCAAAACAAAAGAGGTGCAAAAGTCTCAGTCAAATCCAGATGAACGCGATTACCCTGCAGTGCCTCGAATGTCACCCCGTGTATCGACTCACACCATGGTGGCATGTGTGACAGCCCTGTGGGAAAGCCTCGTGGGAAAGCCTCAGATCCCTGTGTCAACTCGATGGGAAGCCTCACACTGCTACTACAGCTCGGGAAGAAAATGGACTAGCATGTCTCCACACGAGACAAGGCCTGGTTCCCCAGTGGAGTCTCCAGATGAACCTCAAGAACCATGTCAGCAATGGAGAGGAAACTCAGGTTGTGGCCTCCGCTCCTGACGAAGACTTAGGACGCAGTAACGAATGGAGAGGAATCCACCAGTCTCCTCGCAACTCGGAGAGACACTGGCCTTTCCTAAGGCCTCATGAGTGGGTCCCTGAGGTCCCCATCATAACTCGAGAGGAACATGCCGCAACTCGAGAAAAACCAGGAGGTTCTGCCCTCCAGGCGAGATGAGGACATTTTCCGCTGCAGTGTCTCGATGGATATCACACCTTCCCTCTTGAAACTCGAAAGCGTCTTTCACACCCTTGCTGCAAATCAAGAAGTTCTCTGACATATCCGTCTCCAATCGAGCAAAACAAGAGGGTCCCTCCAAAACTCAAGAGGAGCCTCGTTTCCCTCTCCTCAATGCGAGATGAGGCTTTCATTCCTGCTTCAGCGAGACATGATTCCTGGGGTTCTTTCATATCTCAAGTGGAGGCCTTCTCTACAGGAAAGTCAAGAGAAATTCCTGGAGTCGTGCAACCATTCCAAAAGACCACGACATGACTCATTCTACTCAAGGTAAAGCTGATTTCCCTGCACTGCCTCGAATGTTACCCAGAGTATCGACTCACACCATGGAGGCCCATGTGACAGCCCTGTGGGAAAGCCTTGAGGGAAGGCACTGATCCCTGTGTCAACTCGATGGGAAGCCTGACTCTGCTGCTACATCTGGGGAGAAAAGCGGACGTGCATGCTTCCACTCGAGAGGAGGCCTGACTCCCCAGTGGAGAATCCAGAGGAAACCCAAGAACCCTGTCTGGAGTGGAGAGGAAACTTCAGTTAGCGGTCTACACTCCAGACAAGGACTTAAGATACGGCATCTACTGGAGAGGAATCCCGAGAAGCCCCTCTCAACTCTCATGGACACTGGTCTTCCCTGAGGCCCCCTGAGTGGGTCCCTGACGTCCGCGTTGTAACTCGAGAGTAACATGCCACAACTCGAGAAAAACCAGGTGGTTCTCCCTTCCAGGCGAGGTGAGGCGCTTTTCCACTGCAGGGTTTAAAGGGAAATTACACCTTCCCTCTTGAACCTCGCAAGCGTCATTCAAACACTTGAGGCTAGTTTAAAAGTTCCACGAAATATCTGTCTCCACTCGAGTAGAACAACGAAGGTCCCTGCACAACTCAAGAGGATCCCCATTCTCCCCTCTTCAGTGTGAGATGAGGGTTCCTTTCCCTGATTCGTGGAGAAATGGTTCCTGCATTCCTGTCGAATCTCAAGAGGAGGCGCTCTCCACAGGAAACTCGAGAGGAACTCCAGGGGTCGGCCACCAAACCAAAACAGGCGCAAATGTCTCAGTGGAATCCAGATGAACGTAATTTCCCTGCAGTGCCTCGAATGTCACCATGTGTATTGACTCACACCACGGTAGCACGTGTGACAGCTCTGTGGGAAAGCCTCGTGGGAAAGCCTCAGATCACTGTGTCAACTAGATGGGATGTCTCATACTGTTACTACAGCTCAGGAGGAAAATGGACTAGCATGTCTCCACACGAGACAAGGCCTGGATCCCCTGAGGAATCTCCAGAGGAAACTCAAGAACCACGTCAGCACTGGAGAGGAAACTTCAGGTTGCGGCCTCCATTCCTGAAAAAGACTTAGGACGCAGCAAGGAATGGAGAGGAATCCCACGAGTCCCCTCACATCTCAGAGAGACACTGGCCTTTCCTGAGGCCTCATGAGTGGGTCCCTGAAGTCTCCATCATAACTCGAGAGGAACCTGTCGCAACTCAAGAAAAACAAGGAGGTTCTCCCCTCCAGGTGAGATGAGGACATTTTCCGCTGTGGTGTTTCAACGGAAATCAAACCTTTCCTCTTGAAACTCGAAAGCATCTTTCACACCCTTGCTGCAAGTCAAGAAGTTCTCTGACATATCCATCTCCACTCGAGCGAAACAAGAGGGTCCCTCCAAAACTCAAGAGGAGCTCCATTTGCCTATCCTCAAACTGAGATGAGGGTTTCTTTCCCTGCTTCGGCGAGACATGTTTCCTAGTGTTACTTTCGCATCTCCAGGGGAGGCCTTCTCTACAGGAAAGTCGAGATGAACTCCAAGGGTGGTGCAACCATTCCAAAAGACCACGAAATGACTCATTCCACTCCAGCTGAAGCTGATTAACCTGCACTGCCTCGAATGTTACTCAGAGTATCGACTGACACCATGTGTCATCCCTGTGGGAAAGCCTTGAGGGAAGGCACAGATACCTGTGTCAACACGACGGGAAGCTTGACTCTGCTGCTACAGCTGGGCAGGAAAGCGGACGTGCATGTCTCCACTCGAGACGAGGCCTGACTCCCCTGTGGAGACTGCAGAGGAACCCCAAGAACCCTGTCTGCAGTGGAGAGGAAACCTCAGGTTGCAGCCTACGCTATAGACAAGGACTTAAGATGTGGCACCGACTGGAGAGGAATCCCGAGAAGCCCCTCATAACTCGCATGGACACTGGCCTTTCGTGAGGCCTCCTGAGCGGGTCCCTGAGGTCCCCATCGTAACTCGAGAGGAACCTGGCGCAACTCAAGAAAAACCAGAAGGTTCTCCCCTCCAGGCGAGATGAAGCCCTTTTCTGCTGCAGTGTCTCGAGGGAAAGCAGACCTTCCTTCTTGAACCTTGGAAGCGTCCTTTAAACGTTGCTGCAAGTTAAGACGTTTCCTGACATATCTGTCTCCACTCGAGTAGAACAACGAAGGTCCCTGCACAACTCAAGAGGATCCCCATTGTCCCCTCCTCCATGTCAGACGAGGGTTCCTTTCCCTGCTTCGTCGAGAAAACATTCCTGGCCTTCCCATCAGATCGCAAGAGGAGGTGCTCTCCACAGGATACTCGAGAGGAACTCAAGGGGTCAGGCCACCAAACAAAAAGAAGTGCAAAAGTCTCAGTCAAATCCATATGAACGTGATTTCCCTGCAGTGCATTGAATGTCACCCCCTGTATCGACTGACACCACGGTGGCACGTTTGACAGCTGGATAGGAAAGCCTCGTGGGAAGGCTCATATCCATGTGTCACTTTGATGGGAAGCCTCACACTGCTACTACAGCTCAGAAGGAAAACGGACTAGCATGTCTCCACACCAGACAAGGCCTGGCTCCCCTGTGGAGTCTCCAGAGGAACCTTAAGAACCACGTCAGCACTGGAGAGGAAATCTCAGGTTGTGGCCTCCGCTCCTGACAAAGGCTTAGGATGCAGCAATGAATGGAGAGGAATCCCACGAGTCCCCTTGCAATGCGCAGAGGAACTGACCTTTGCTGAGGCCTCATGTGTGGGTCCCAGAGGTCTCCATATAAACTCGAGAGGAACCTGTCGTAACTCTAGAAAAACCAGGAGGTTCTCGCCTCCAAGCGAGATGACGACCTTTTCCGCTGCGGTGTCTCAAAAGAAGTCACATCTTTCCTCTTGAACTTCGAAAGCGTCTTTCACATCCTTGCTGCAAGTCAAGAAGTTCTCTGACATATCTGTCTCCATTTGAGTGAAACAGCGAGGGTCCCTCCACAACTCAAGAGGAGCCCCGTTTTCCTCTCCTCAATGTGAGATGACATGTTCTTTCCCTGCTTCGGCGGGACATGATTCCTGGTTTTCCTTTCAAATCTCAAGTGTAGGCCTTGTCTACAGGAAATTCGAGATGAACTCCAGGGGTAGTGCAACCAACCAAAAAGACCACCACATGATTCATTCCTCTCCAGCTAAAGCTGATTTCCCTGCACTGCCTCGAATGTTACCTAGAGTATCGACTCACACCATGGTGGCCCCTGTGACAGCCCTGTGGGAAAGCATTGAGGGAAGGCACAGATCCCTGTGTCAACTAGACGGGAAGCCTGACTCTGCTGCTACAGCTGGGGAGGAAAGCGGACAGTCATGTCTCCACTTGAGACGAGGCCTGACTCCCCTGTGGAGACTCCAGANCACCATGGTGGCCCCTGTGACAGCCCTGTGGGAAAGCATTGAGGGAAGGCACAGATCCCTGTGTCAACTAGACGGGAAGCCTGACTCTGCTGCTACAGCTGGGGAGGAAAGCGGACAGTCATGTCTCCACTTGAGACGAGGCCTGACTCCCCTGTGGAGACTCCAGAGGAACCCCATGAACCCTGTCTGCAGTGGAGAAGAAACTTCAGGTTGCAGCCTACGGTCCAGACAAGAACTTAAGATGGGGCACCCACCGACTGGAGAGGAATTCCGAGAAGCCCCTCGCAACTCACATGGACACTGGCCTTTCCTGAGGCCTCCTGAGCGGGTACCTGAGGTCCCCGTCGTAACTCAAGAGGTACCTGCCGCAACTCGAGAAAAACCAGGACGTTCTCCCCTCCAGGCGAGATGAGGCACTTTTCCGCTGCAGGTTTTCTAGGGAAATCACACCTTCAATCTTGACCTCGGAAACGTCGTTCAAACACGTGAGGCTGGTCAAAAAGTTACCCGACATATCTGTCTCCATTCGAGTAGAACAACGAAGGTCCCTGCCCAACTCAAGAGGATCTGCATTCTCCCCTCTTCAGTGTGAGAAGAGGGTTTCTTTCCCTTCTTCGCGGAGAAATGATTCCTGGCCTTCCCATCGCATCTCAAGAGGCAACGCTCTCCACAGGAAACTCGAGAGGAACTCCACGGGTCGAGCCACCAAACCAAAAGATGTGCAAAAGTCTCAGTCGAATCCAGATGAACGTGATTTCCCTGCAGTGCCTCGAATGTCACCCCATGTATTGACTGACACCGCGGTGGCACGTGTGACAGCCCTGTGGGAAAGCCTCGTAGGAAAGCCTCAGATCCCTGTGTCAACTCGATGGGAAGCCTCAAACTGCTACTACAGCTTGAGAGGAAAGCAGACTAGCACGTCTCCACACGAGACAAGGCCTGACTCCCCTGTGGAGACTCCAGAGAAACCTCAAGAACCATGTCAGCACTGGAGAGGAAACCTCAGGTTCCAGCCTTCACTCCTGACCAACACTTAGGAAGCAGCACCGAATGGAGAGGAATCCCATGANGACTCCCCTGTGGAGACTCCAGAGAAACCTCAAGAACCATGTCAGCACTGGAGAGGAAACCTCAGGTTCCAGCCTTCACTCCTGACCAACACTTAGGAAGCAGCACCGAATGGAGAGGAATCCCATGAGTCCCCTCACAAATCGGAGAGACACTGGCATTTCCTGAGGCCTCATGAGTGGGTCCCTGACGTTTCCATCATAACTCAAGAGGAACCTGCCACAACTCGAGAGAAACCAGGAGGTTCTGCCCTCCAGGCGAGATGAGGCCATTTTCTGCAGCGTTGTCTCGACAGAAATCACACCTTCCCGTTTGAACCTCGAAAGCATCCTTCACATCCTTGCTGCAAGTCAAGAAATTCTCTGACATATCCGTCTCCACTCGTGTGAAACAGCAAGGGTCCCTCCACAACTCAAGAGGAGCCCCGTTTCCCTCTCGTCAATGCCAGATGACGTTTTCTTTTCCTGATTCAAAGAGACATGATGCCTGGTATTCCCTTCGCATCTCAAGTGAAGGCCTTCTCTACAAGAAAGTCGAGAGGAGTCCTGCAACCATTCAGAAAGACCACCATATGACTCATTCCACTCAAATTAAAGCTGATTTCCCTGCACTGCCACGAATGTTACCGAGTACCGACTCACACGATGGTGGCCCCTGTGACCGCCCTGTGGGAAAGCCTTGAGGGAAGGCACAGATCCCTGTGTCAACTCGACAGGAAGTCTGACTCTGCTGCTACAGCTGGGGAGGAAAGCGGACGGTCATGTCTCCACTGGAGACGAGGCCTGACTCCCATGTGGAGACTCCACAGGATCCCAAAAATCCCTGTCAGCAGTGGAGAAGAAACTTCATGTTGCGGCCTACACTAAAGACAAGGACTTAAGATGCGGCACCCAGCACCTGGAAAGGAATACCGAGAAGCCCCTCACAACTCGCATGGACACTGGCCTTTCCTGAGGCCTCCTGAGTGTGTCCCTGAGGTCCCCGTTGTAACTCAAGAGGTACCTGCCGCAACTCGAGAAAAACCAGGACGTTCTCCCCTCCATGCGAGATGAGGCCCTTTTCCGCTGCAGGTTCTCGAGGGAAATCTCACCTGTAATCTTGGCATCGGAAGCATCGTTCAAACACTTCCTAGGCTAGTCAAAAATTTCCCCGACATATCTGTCCTCATTCGAGAAGAACAACGAAGGTCCCTGCACAACTCAAGAGGATCCCCATTCTCCCCTCTTCAGTGTGAGACGAGGGTTCCTTTCCCTGATTCGTCGAGAAATGATTCTGCCTTCCCACCGCACCTCAAGATGAGGCGCTCTCCACAGGAAACTCGAGAGGAAGTACAGGGGTCGGGCCACCAAACCAAAAGAGGCACAAATGTCTCAGTCGAATCCAGATGAACGTGATTTCCCTCCAGTGCCTTGAATATCACCCCGTGTATCGACTCACACCACGGTGGCACGTGTGACAGCTCTGTGGGAAAGCCTTGTGGGAAAGACAACAGGGGTCGGGCCACCAAACCAAAAGAGGCACAAATGTCTCAGTCGAATCCAGATGAACGTGATTTCCCTCCAGTGCCTTGAATATCACCCCGTGTATCGACTCACACCACGGTGGCACGTGTGACAGCTCTGTGGGAAAGCCTTGTGGGAAAGTCTCCGATCCGTGTGTCAACTCGATGGGAAGCCTCACACTGCTACTACAGCTCGGGAGGAAAACGGACTAGCATGTCTCCACACGAGACAAAGCCTGGCTCCCCTGTGGAGTCTCCAGAGGAACCTCAAGAACTACGTCAGCACTGAAGAGGAAAACTCAGGTTGCGTCCTCCACTCCTGACAAAGACTTAGGACGCAACATCGAATGGAGAGGAATCCCATGAGTCCCCTTGCAACTCGGAGAGACACTGGCCTTTCCTGAGGCCTCATGAGTGGGTCGCTGAGGTCTCCATCGTAACTCGAGAGGAACCTGCTGCAACTCGAGAAAAACCAGGAGGTTCTGCCCTCCAGAGGGAAGGCACAGATTCCTGTGTCAACTCGACGGGAAGCCTGACTCTGCTGCTACAGCTGGGGAGGAAAGTGGACGTGCATGTCTGCACTCGAAACGAGGCCTGACTCCCCTGTGGAGACTCCAGAGGAACCCCAAGAAACCTGTCTGCAGTGGAGACAAAACTTCAGGTTGCTGCCTATGGTCCAGAAAAGAACTTAAGAAGCAGCACCGACTGGAGAGGAATCTCGAGAAGCTCCTCACAACTCGCATGGACACTGGCCTTGCCTGAGGCCTCCTGAGCGGGTCCCTGATTTCCCTGTCGTAACTCGAGAGGAACTTGCCGCAACTCGAGAAAAACCAGAAGGTTCTCCCCTCCAGACGAGGTGAGGCATTTTTCCGCTGCATTGTTTCAAGGGAAATCACACCTTCCCTCTTGAACCACGGAAGCATCGTTCAAACACTTGAGGCTACTCAAAAGTTCCCCGACATATCTGTCTCCACTTGAGTAGAACAACGAAGTCCCTGCACAACACAAGAGCATCCCCATTCTCCCCTCTTCAGTGTGAGACGAGGGTTCCTTCCCCTGCTTGGTCGAGAAATGTTTCCTGCATTCCCGTCGCATCTCAATAGGAGGCGCTCTCCACAGCAAACTCGAGAGAAACTCCAGGGGTCGGGCTACCAAACCAAAAGAGGCGCAAATGTCTCAGTCGAATCCAGATGAACGTGATTTCCCTGCAGTGCCTCGAATGTCACCACGTGTATTGACTCACACCATGGTGGCACGTGTGACAGCTCTGTGGGAAAGCCTCATCGGAAAGACTCAGATCCCTGTGTCAACTTGATGGGAAGCCCCACACNAAAAGAGGCGCAAATGTCTCAGTCGAATCCAGATGAACGTGATTTCCCTGCAGTGCCTCGAATGTCACCACGTGTATTGACTCACACCATGGTGGCACGTGTGACAGCTCTGTGGGAAAGCCTCATCGGAAAGACTCAGATCCCTGTGTCAACTTGATGGGAAGCCCCACACTGTTACTACATCTCGGGAGGAAAACGGACTAGTATGTCTCCCATGAGACAACGCCTAGCTCCCCTGTGGAATCTCTAGAGGAAACTCAAGGACCACATTAGCACTGGAGAGGAAACTTCAGGTTGCGGCCTCTGCTCCTGAAAAAGACTTAGGACGCAGCAATGAATGGAGAAGAATCCTGCGAGTCGCCTCACATCTTGGAGAAACACTGGCCTCTCCTGAGGCCTCATGAGTGGGTCCCTGAGGACTCCATCGTAACTGGAGAGGAACCTGCTGCAACTCGAGAAAAACAAGGAGGTTCTCCCCTCCAGTCGAAATGAGGCCCTTTTCTGCTGCAGGGTCTCGAGGGAAATCACACCTTCCCTCTTGAACCTCGGAAGCGTCCTTCAAACACTTGCTGACAGTTAAGACGTTCCCCGACATATCTGTCTCCATTCGAGTAGAACAACGAAGGTCCCTGCACAACACAAGAGGATCCCNTTTCTGCTGCAGGGTCTCGAGGGAAATCACACCTTCCCTCTTGAACCTCGGAAGCGTCCTTCAAACACTTGCTGACAGTTAAGACGTTCCCCGACATATCTGTCTCCATTCGAGTAGAACAACGAAGGTCCCTGCACAACACAAGAGGATCCCCATTCTCCCATCCTCAGTGTGAGACGACGGTTCCTTTCCCTGGTTCGTCGAGAAATGATTCCTGGCCTTCCCGTCCCATCTCAAGAGGAGGCGCTGTCCACAGGAAAACTCCAGAGGAACTCCAGGCATCGGGCCACCAAACCAAAAGAAGGGCAAATGTCTCAGTCGAATCCATATGAACTTGCTTTCCCTGCAGTGCATCGAATGTTAACCCCTGTATTGACTGACACCACGGTGGAATGTGTGACAGCCCTGTGGGAAAGCCTAGTGGGAAAGCCTCATATCCCTGTGTCAACTCGATGAGAAGCCTCACACTGCTACTAGAGCTCAGAAGGTAAAGGGACTAGCATGTCTCCACACCAGAGAAGGCCTGCCTCCACTGTGGAGTCTGCAGAGGAACCTCAAGAACCAGGTCAGCGTTGGAGAGGAAACCTCAGGTTGCGGTCTCTGCTCCTGACAAAGACTTAGGATGCAGCAACGAATGGAGAGGTATCCCACGAGTCCCCTCGCAACTCGTAGAGGCACTGACCTTTGATGAGGCCTCATGAGATGTTCCCAGAGGTCTCCATCGTAACTCGAGAGGAACCTGCCTCACTCGAGAAAAACCAGGAGGTTCTGCCCTCCAGGCGAGATGAGGCCCCCTTCTGCTGCGGTGTCTCGACGGAAATCACACCTTCCCTCTTGAACCTCGAAAGCGTCCTCAAAACCCTTGCTGGAAGTCAAGATGTTCTCCGACATATCTGTCTCCACTCGAGCGAAACAGCGAGGGTCCCTCCACAACTCAAGAGGACCCCGATTCCTCTCATCAATGCGAAATGACGTTTTTTTCCCTGCTTCCACTAGAAATGATGACTGGCTTTTCCTTCACATCTCAAGTGGAGGCCTTCTCTACAGGAAAGTCGAGGGGAAATCCAGGGGTCGTGCAACCATTCCGAAAGACCACCAGATGACTCATTCCACTCCAGCTGCAGCTGATTTCCCTGCACTGCCTCGAATGTTACCCTGAGTATTGACTCACACCATGGTGGCCCCTCTGACAGAACTGTGGGAAAGCCTTGAGGGAAGGCACAGATCCCTGTGTCAACTCGACGGGAAGACTGACTCTGCTGCTACAGCTGGGGAGAAAGCGGAAATGCATATCTCCACTCGAGACGAGGCCTGTCTCCCCTGTGGAGACTCCAGAGGTACCCCAAGAACTGTTTCTGCACNCTTGAGGGAAGGCACAGATCCCTGTGTCAACTCGACGGGAAGACTGACTCTGCTGCTACAGCTGGGGAGAAAGCGGAAATGCATATCTCCACTCGAGACGAGGCCTGTCTCCCCTGTGGAGACTGCAGAGGTACCCCAAGAACTGTTTCTGCACTGGAGCGGAAACTTCAGGTTGCAGCCTACAGTCTAGACAAGGACTTAAGATGTGGCACCGGCTGGAGAGGAATCCCAAGAAGCCCCTCGTTTCTCGCATGAACCCTGTCCTTTCCTGAGGCCTCCTGAGGGGGTCCCTGAGGTTCCCGTCGTAACTCGAGAGGAACTTGCCACAACTCGAGAAAAACCAGGAGGTTATGCCCTCCAGGCGAGATGAGGCCCTTTTCCGCTACAGGGTCTCGAGGGAAATCACACCTTCTTTCTTGAACCTCAGAAGCGTCCTTCAAACGCTTGCTGCAAGTTATGATGTTCCCCGACATATCTGTTTCCACTCGAGTAGAACAAAAAGGTCCCTGCACAACTCAAGAGGATCCCCATTCTCCCCTCTGCAGTGTGAGACGAGGGTTCCTTCCCCTGATTCTTCGAGAAATGATTCCTGCCTTCCCATCCGATCTCAAGAGTAGGCACTCTCGACAGGAAACTCGAAAGGAATTCCAGGAGTCAGGCCACCAAACCAAAAGAGGCGCAAAAGTCTCAGTTGAATCCAGATGAAAGTGACTTCCCTGCAGTGCCTCGAATGTCACCCTGTGTATTGACTGATAACACGGTGGCAGGTGTGACAGCAGAGTGGGAAAACCTCAGATCCCTGTGTCAACTCGATGGGAAGACTCACACTGCTACTACAGCTCGGGAGAAAGCGGACTAGCATGTCTCCACGCAAGACAAGGCCTGACTCTCCTGTGGAGTCTCCAGAGGAACGTCAAGAACTGTGTCAGCACTGGAGAGGAAACCTCAGGTTTCGGCCTTCTCTCCTGACAAACACTTAGGAAGCAGCACCAAATGGAGAGGAATCCCACGAGTCTCCTCACAACTCGGAGAGACACTCGCCTTTCCTGAGGCCTCATGAGTAGGTCCCAGAGGTCTCCATCGTAACTCGAGTGGAACCTGCCACAACTTGAGAAAAACCAGGAGGTTCTGCCCTCCAGGCGAGATGAGGCCTTTTTTCGCTGTAGTGTCACGACGGAAATAACACCTTCCCTCTTGAACCTCGAAAGCATCCTTCACACCCTTGCTGCAAATCAAGAAGTTCTCAGACATATCCGTCTTCACTCGAGAGAAACAGAGATGGTCCCTGCACCGCCCATGAGGAGCTCCGTTTCCCTCTCCTCAGTGCGAGATGAGGCTTTCTTTCCCTGCTTCCACAAGACAGGATTCCTGGTGTTCCTTCCCATCTCAAGTGGACGCCTTCTCTACACGAAAGTCGAGATGAACACTAGGGGTCGTGCAACCATTCCAAAAGACCACGAAATGACTCATTCTACCCCAGCTTATCCTGATTTCCCTGCACCGCCTCGAATGTTACCCAGAGTATCGACTCACACCATGGTGGCCCTGTGACAGCCCTGTGGGAAATCCTCGTGGGAAAGCCTCAGATCCCTACGTCAACTCAATGGGAAGTCTCACAGTGCTACTACAGATGTGGAGGAAAGCGGACAAGCATGTCTCCGCACGAGACAAGGCCTGTGGAGACTCCAGAGGAACCTGAAGAACCATGTCAGCACTGGAGAGGACACCTCAGGTTCCGGCCTTCACTCTTGACAAACACGTAGGAAGCAGCACCGAATGGAGAGGAATCCCAT
This sequence comes from Oreotragus oreotragus, assembly GCA_006410675.1. Classification (NCBI taxonomy): domain Eukaryota; kingdom Metazoa; phylum Chordata; class Mammalia; order Artiodactyla; family Bovidae; genus Oreotragus; species Oreotragus oreotragus. The sequence continues at coordinate 172,294 of SJYX01005125.1, forward strand.
GAGTCCCCTCGAAACTCAGAGAGTCACTGGCCTTTCCTGAGGTATCATGAGTGGGTCCCAGAGGTCTCCATCGTAACTCGAGAGGAACCTGCTGCAACTCGAGTAAAACCAGGAGGTTCTGCCCTCCAGGCGAGGTGAGGCCTTTTTCCGTTGTGGTGTCTCGATGGAAATCACACCTTCCCTCTTGAACCTCGAAAGCGTCCTTCACACCCTTGCTACAAGTCATGAAGTTCTCAGACATATCCGTATCCACTCGAACGAAACAGCAAGGGCCCCTGCACCACCCATGAGGAGCGCCGTTTCACTCTCCTCAATGCGAGATGACATTTTCTTTCCCTGCTTCGATGAGATATGATGCCTGGCGTTCCCTTTGCATCTCAAGAGGAGGCCTTCTCTACAGGAAAGTCGAGAGGAACTCCAGGGGTCGTGCAACCATTCTGAAAGACCACCATATGACTCATTCCACTCCAGCTGAAGCTGATTTCCCTGCACTGCCTCGAATGTTACACAGAGTATCGACTCACACCATGGTGGCCCCTGTGACAGCCCTGTGGGAAAGCCTTGAGGGAAGGCAATGATCCCTGTGTCAACTCGATGGGAAGCCTGACTCCGCTGCTACAGCTGGGGAGGAAAGCAGACGTCCTTGTCTCCACTCGAGAAGAGGCCTGACTCCCCTGTGGAGACTTCAGGGGAACCCCAAGAACCCTGTCTGCAGTGGAGAGGAAACTTCAGGTTGCATCCTACGCTCCAGACAAGACTTAAGATGCGGCACAGACTGGAGAGGAATCCTGAGAAGCCCCTCACAATTCGCATGGACACTGGCCTTTCCTGACCCCTCCTGAGTGGATCCCTTAGGTCCTCATCGTAACTCGAGAGTAACCTGCCACAACTCGAGAAAAACCAGGTGGTTCTCCCCTCCAGGCGATATTAAGCCTTTTTCCGTTGCAGGGTCTCAAGGGAAATCACACCTTCCCTCTTGAACCTCGGAAGCGTCATTCAAACACTTGAGGCTAGTCAAAACTTTTCCCGAAATATCTGTCTCCACTCGAGTAGAACAAAGAAGGTACCTGCACCGCTCAATAGGATCCTAATTCTCCCTCTTCAGTGTGAGATGAGGGTTCCTTTCCCTGATTCGTCGAGAAGTGATTCCTGCCATTCCACGCATGTCAAGAGGAGGCAGTCTCAACAGGAAACTCGAAAGGAACTCCAGGTGTCGGGCCACCAAACTAAAAAAGGCGCAAAAGTCTCAGTAGAATCCAGATGAACGTGATTACCCTGCAGTGCCTCGAATATCACCCCATGTATCGACTCACACCACAGTGGCACGTGTGAGAGCTCTGTGGGAAAGCCTCGTGGATAAGCCTCAGATCCCTGTGTCCACTCGTTGGGAAGCCTCACACTGCTATTACAGCTCGGAAGGAAACGGACTAGCATGTCTCCACACGAGACAAAGCCTGGCTCCCCTGTGGAGTCTCCAGAGGAAACTCAAGAAACACGTCAGCACTGGAGAGGAAACCTCATGTTGCGGCCTCCGCTCCTGACAAAGGCTTAGGATGCAGCAACGAATGGAGAGGAATCCCTCGAGTCCCCTCACAACTCAGAGAGACAATGGCCTTTCTTGAGGCCTCATGAGTGATTCCNGGTCGTGCAACCATTCCAAAAGACCACGAAATGACTCATTCTACCCCAGCTTATCCTGATTTCCCTGCACCGCCTCGAATGTTACCCAGAGTATCGACTCACACCATGGTGGCCCTGTGACAGCCCTGTGGGAAATCCTCGTGGGAAAGCCTCAGATCCCTACGTCAACTCAATGGGAAGTCTCACAGTGCTACTACAGATGTGGAGGAAAGCGGACAAGCATGTCTCCGCACGAGACAAGGCCTGTGGAGACTCCAGAGGAACCTGAAGAACCATGTCAGCACTGGAGAGGACACCTCAGGTTCCGGCCTTCACTCTTGACAAACACGTAGGAAGCAGCACCGAATGGAGAGGAATCCCATGAGTCCCCTCGAAACTCAGAGAGTCACTGGCCTTTCCTGAGGTATCATGAGTGGGTCCCAGAGGTCTCCATCGTAACTCGAGAGGAACCTGCTGCAACTCGAGTAAAACCAGGAGGTTCTGCCCTCCAGGCGAGGTGAGGCCTTTTTCCGTTGTGGTGTCTCGATGGAAATCACACCTTCCCTCTTGAACCTCGAAAGCGTCCTTCACACCCTTGCTACAAGTCATGAAGTTCTCAGACATATCCGTATCCACTCGAACGAAACAGCAAGGGCCCCTGCACCACCCATGAGGAGCGCCGTTTCACTCTCCTCAATGCGAGATGACATTTTCTTTCCCTGCTTCGATGAGATATGATGCCTGGCGTTCCCTTTGCATCTCAAGAGGAGGCCTTCTCTACAGGAAAGTCGAGAGGAACTCCAGGGGTCGTGCAACCATTCTGAAAGACCACCATANTGCTGCAACTCGAGTAAAACCAGGAGGTTCTGCCCTCCAGGCGAGGTGAGGCCTTTTTCCGTTGTGGTGTCTCGATGGAAATCACACCTTCCCTCTTGAACCTCGAAAGCGTCCTTCACACCCTTGCTACAAGTCATGAAGTTCTCAGACATATCCGTATCCACTCGAACGAAACAGCAAGGGCCCCTGCACCACCCATGAGGAGCGCCGTTTCACTCTCCTCAATGCGAGATGACATTTTCTTTCCCTGCTTCGATGAGATATGATGCCTGGCGTTCCCTTTGCATCTCAAGAGGAGGCCTTCTCTACAGGAAAGTCGAGAGGAACTCCAGGGGTCGTGCAACCATTCTGAAAGACCACCATATGACTCATTCCACTCCAGCTGAAGCTGATTTCCCTGCACTGCCTCGAATGTTACACAGAGTATCGACTCACACCATGGTGGCCCCTGTGACAGCCCTGTGGGAAAGCCTTGAGGGAAGGCAATGATCCCTGTGTCAACTCGATGGGAAGCCTGACTCCGCTGCTACAGCTGGGGAGGAAAGCAGACGTCCTTGTCTCCACTCGAGAAGAGGCCTGACTCCCCTGTGGAGACTTCAGGGGAACCCCAAGAACCCTGTCTGCAGTGGAGAGGAAACTTCAGGTTGCATCCTACGCTCCAGACAAGACTTAAGATGCGGCACAGACTGGAGAGGAATCCTGAGAAGCCCCTCACAATTCGCATGGACACTGGCCTTTCCTGACCCCTCCTGAGTGGATCCCTTAGGTCCTCATCGTAACTCGAGAGTAACCTGCCACAACTCGAGAAAAACCAGGTGGTTCTCCCCTCCAGGCGATATTAAGCCTTTTTCCGTTGCAGGGTCTCAAGGGAAATCACACCTTCCCTCTTGAACCTCGGAAGCGTCATTCAAACACTTGAGGCTAGTCAAAACTTTTCCCGAAATATCTGTCTCCACTCGAGTAGAACAAAGAAGGTACCTGCACCACTCAATAGGATCCTAATTCTCCCTCTTCAGTGTGAGATGAGGGTTCCTTTCCCTGATTCGTCGAGAAGTGATTCCTGCCATTCCACGCATGTCAAGAGGAGGCAGTCTCAACAGGAAACTCGAAAGGAACTCCAGGTGTCGGGCCACCAAACTAAAAAAGGCGCAAAAGTCTCAGTAGAATCCAGATGAACGTGATTACCCTGCAGTGCCTCGAATATCACCCCATGTATCGACTCACACCACAGTGGCACGTGTGAGAGCTCTGTGGGAAAGCCTCGTGGATAAGCCTCAGATCCCTGTGTCCACTCGTTGGGAAGCCTCACACTGCTATTACAGCTCGGAAGGAAACGGACTAGCATGTCTCCACACGAGACAAAGCCTGGCTCCCCTGTGGAGTCTCCAGAGGAAACTCAAGAAACACGTCAGCACTGGAGAGGAAACCTCATGTTGCGGCCTCCGCTCCTGACAAAGGCTTAGGATGCAGCAACGAATGGAGAGGAATCCCTCGAGTCCCCTCACAACTCAGAGAGACAATGGCCTTTCTTGAGGCCTCATGAGTGATTCCCTGAGATCTTCATCGTAACTTGAGAGGAACCTACTGCAACTCGAGAAAAACCAGGAGGTTCTGCCCTCCAGGAGAGAAGAGGCCCTTTTCCGCTGCGGTGTCTCGACGGAAATCACACCTTCCTTCTTGGACATTGAAAGCATCCTTCAAAACCTTGCTGCAAGTCAAGAAGTTCTCTAACATATCCGTCTCCACTCCAGCAAACAGCTAGGGTCCCACCACAACTCAAGAGGAGCCCCGTTTCCCACTCCTCAATGCGAGATGACGTTTTCTTTCCCTGTATCAATGAGACATGATGCTTGGTGTTCCCTTCGCATCTCAAGTGGAGGCCTTCTATAAGGAAAGTGGAGAGGAAATCCAGGGGTTGTGCAACCATTCAGAAAGACCACCATATGACTCATTCCACTCCAGTTGAAGCTGAATTCCCTGCACTGCCTCGAATGTTACCTAGAGTATCGACTCACACGATGGTGGCCCCTATGACAGCCCTGTGGGAACGCCTTGAGGGAAGTCACAGATCCCTATGTCAACTCGACAGGAAGACTGACTCTGCTGCTACCGCTGGGGAGGAGAGCGGACGTGCATGTCTCCACTCAAGACGAGGCCTGACTATCCTGTGGAGACTCCAGAGGAACCCCAGGAACCCTGTCTGCAGTGGAGAGGAAATTTCATGTTGCGGCCTACCCTCCAGACAAGGACTTAAGATGCGGCACCGACTGGAGAGGAATCCCGAGAAGCCCCTCGCAACTCGCATGAACACTGGCCTTTCCGGAGGCCTCCTGATCGGGTCCCTTTGGTCCCCATCGTAACTCGAGAGGAACCTGCCGCAACTCGAGAAAAAAAAGGAGGTTCTCCTCTCCAGGCGAGATTAGGCCCTTTTCCACTGTGGTGTCTCAACGGAAATCACACCTTCCCTCTTGAAACTCGAAAGCGTCTTTGACACCCTTGCTGCAAGTCAAGAAGTTCTCCGACATATCCGTCTCCACTTGAGTGAAACAAGATGTTCCCTCCAATACTCAAGAGGAGCCCTGTTTCCCTCTCTTCAATGCGAAATGAGGGTCTCTTTCCCTGCTTCAGCGAGACATTATTCCTGGTGTTACTTTCACATCTCAAGTGGAGGCCTTCTCAACAGGAAAGTCGAGATGAACTCCATGGGTAGTGCAGCCATTCCAAAAGACCACAAAATGACTCATTCCACTCCAGCTGAAGCTGATTTCCGTGCACTGCCTCGAATGTTACCCAGAATATCGACTCACATCACGGTGGCCCCTGTGACAGTCTTGGGGGAAATCTTGAGGGAAGGCGCAGAGCCCTGTGTCAACTCGACCGGAAGCCTGACTCTGCTGCTACATCTGGGGAGGAAAGCGGACGTGCATTTCTCCACTCGAGACGAGGCCTGACTCCCCTGTGGAGACTCCAGAGGAACCCCAAGAACCCTGTCTACACTGAAGAGGAAAATTCAGGTTGTGGCCTATGCTCCAGACAAGGACTTAAGATGCGGCACCGACTGGAGAGGAATCCCGAGAAGCCCCTCGCAACTCGCATGAACACTGGCCTTTCCGGAGGCCTCCTGATCGGGTCCCTTTGGTCCCCATCGTAACTCGAGAGGAACCTGCCGCAACTCGAGAAAAAAAAGGAGGTTCTCCTCTCCAGGCGAGATTAGGCCCTTTTCCACTGTGGTGTCTCAACGGAAATCACACCTTCCCTCTTGAAACTCGAAAGCGTCTTTGACACCCTTGCTGCAAGTCAAGAAGTTCTCCGACATATCCGTCTCCACTTGAGTGAAACAAGATGTTCCCTCCAATACTCAAGAGGAGCCCTGTTTCCCTCTCTTCAATGCGAAATGAGGGTCTCTTTCCCTGCTTCAGCGAGACATGATTCCTGGTGTTACTTTCACATCTCAAGTGGAGGCCTTCTCAACAGGAAAGTCGAGATGAACTCCATGGGTAGTGCAGCCATTCCAAAAGACCACAAAATGACTCATTCCACTCCAGCTGAAGCTGATTTCCGTGCACTGCCTCGAATGTTACCCAGAATATCGACTCACATCACGGTGGCCCCTGTGACAGTCTTGGGGGAAATCTTGAGGGAAGGCGCAGAGCCCTGTGTCAACTCGACCGGAAGCCTGACTCTGCTGCTACATCTGGGGAGGAAAGCGGACGTGCATTTCTCCACTCGAGACGAGGCCTGACTCCCCTGTGGAGACTCCAGAGGAACCCCAAGAACCCTGTCTACACTGAAGAGGAAAATTCAGGTTGTGGCCTATGCTCCAGACAAGGACTTAAGATGCGGCACCGAATGGAGAGGAANCATTTCTCCACTCGAGACGAGGCCTGACTCCCCTGTGGAGACTCCAGAGGAACCCCAAGAACCCTGTCTACACTGAAGAGGAAAATTCAGGTTGTGGCCTATGCTCCAGACAAGGACTTAAGATGCGGCACTGAATGGAGAGGAATCCCGAGAAGGCCCTCGCAACTCTCATGGACACTGGCCTTTCCTGAGACCTCTTGAGCGGGACCCTGAGGTCCTCGTCGTAACTCGAGGAAACCTGCCACAACTCGAGAAAAACCAGGAGGTTCTCCCCTCCAGGCGAGATGAGGACCTTTTCCGCTGCAGGGTCTCAAGAGAAATCACACCTTTCCTCTTGAACCTCGGAAGCTTCATTCAAACACTTGAGGCTAGTCGAAAAGTTCCTTGACATATCTGTCTCCAATCGAGTAGAACAACGAAGGTCTCTGCACAACTCAAGAGGATCCCCATTCTCCCCTCTTCAGTGTGAGAAGAGGGCTCCTTTCCCTGATTTGTCGAGAAATGATTCCTGCCTTCCCGTTGCATCTCTAGAGGAGGCGCTCTCCACAGGAAACTCGAGAGGAACTCCAGGGGTCGTGCCACCAAACCAAAAGAGGCGCAAAAGACTCAGTAGAATCCAGAGACTCAGTAGAATCCAGATGAACGNGCCTTCCCGTTGCATCTCTAGAGGAGGCGCTCTCCACAGGAAACTCGAGAGGAACTCCAGGGGTCGTGCCACCAAACCAAAAGAGGCGCAAAAGACTCAGTAGAATCCAGAGACTCAGTAGAATCCAGATGAACGTGATTACCCTGCAGTGCCTCGAATGTCACCCCGTGTATCGACTCACACTATGGGGGCACGTGTGACAGCTCTCTGGGAAAGCCTCTTGGGAAAGCCTCAGATCCCTGTGTCAACTCGATGGGAAGCCTCACACTGCTATTAGAGCTCGGAAAGAAAACGGACTAGCATGTCTCCACATGAAACAAGGCCTGGTTCCCTGTGGAGTCTTCAGAGGAACATCAAGAACCATGTCAGCACTGGAGAGGAAACCTCAGGTTGCGGCATTGTCTCATGACAAACACTTAGGAAGCAACACCGAATGGAGAAAATCCCATGAGTCTCCTCGCAACTCGGAGAGACACTGGCCTTTCTTGAGGCCTCATGAGTGGGTCCCAGAGGTCTCCATCTTAACTCGAGATGAACCTGCCGCAACTTGAGAAAAACCAGGAGGTTCTGCCCTCCAGGAGAGAAGAGGCCCTTTTCCGCTGCAGTGTCTCAATGGAAATCACATCTTCCCTCTTGAACCAAGAAAGCGTCCTTCACACCCTTGCTGCAAGTCAAGAAGTTCTCTGACATATCCGACTCCACTCGAGTGAAACAACGAGGGCCCCTCCACAACACAAGATGAGCCAATCTCCCTCTCCTCAATGCGAGATGATGTTTTCTTTCCCTGCTTCGACAAGACATGATGCCTGAGGTTCCCTGCGCATCTCAAGTGGAGGCCTTCTCTACAGGAAAGTCGAGAGGAACTCCAGGGGTCGTGCAACCATTCCGAAGATCACCATATGACTCATTCCACTCCAGCTGAAGCTGATTTCCCTGCACTGCTTCGAATGTTACCCAGAATATCGACTCACACCATGTTGGCCCCTGTGACAGCCCTGTGGGAAAGCCTTGAGGGAAGGCATAGATCCCTGTGTCAACTCGATGGGAAGCCTGACTCTGCTGTTGCAGCTGCCGAGAAAAGCGGACGTGCATGTCTCCATTCAAGATGAGGCCTGACTCCCTTGTAGAGACTCCAGAGGAACCCCAAGAGCCCTGTCTGCAGTGGAGAGGAAACTTCAGGTTGCAGCCTACGCTCCAGACAAGGAATTAATATGCGGCACCGACTGGAGAGGAATCCCAAGAAGCCCCTTGCAACTCGCATGGACACTGGCCTTTCCTGAAGCCTCCTGAGCGGGTCCCTGAGGTCCCTGTCGTAACTCGAGAGGAACCTGGCGCAACTCGAGAAAAACCAGGACGTTTTCCCCTCCAGGCGAGATGAGGCCCTCTTCCACTGCAGGGTCGCGAGGGAAATCACACCTTCCCTCTTGAACCTCGGAAGCATCCTTCAAACGCTTGCTGCAAGTTAAGACGTCCACCGACATATCTGTCTCCACTTGAGTAGAACAACGAAGGTCCCTGCACAACTCAAGAGGATCCCCATTCTTCCCTCCTCAGTGTGAGACGAGGGTTCCTTTCCCTGCTTGTTCGAGAAAAGATTCCTGGCCTTCCCGTTGCATCTCAAGTGGTGGTGCTCTCCACAGGATACTCGAGAGGAACTCCAGGGGTCGGGCCACCAACCAAAAGACGAGCAACAGAAGTCTCAGTCGAATCCATATGAACGTGATTTCCCTGCAGTGACTCGAATGTCACCCCGTGTATCAACTGACACCACAGTGGCACGTGTGACAGCCCTGTGGGAAAGCCTCATGGGAAAACCTCAGATCCCTGTGTCAGTTCGATGGGAAGACTCACACTGCTACTACAGCTCGGGAGGAAAGCGAACTAGCATGTCTCCACCGAGACAAGGCCTGACTCCCCTGTGGAGACTCCAGAGGAACTTCAAGAACCATGTCAGCACTGGAGAGGAAACCTCAGGTGCCAGCCTTCGCTCCTGACAAACACTTAGGAAGCAGCACCAAATGGAGAGGAATCCCACGAGTCCCCTCACAACTCGGAGAGACACTGGCCTTTCCTGAGGCCTCATGAATGGGTCCCAGAGGTCTCCATCGTAACTCGAGAGGAACCTGCCGCAACTTGAGAAAAACCAGGAGGTTCTCCCTTCCAGGCGAGATGAGGCCCTTTTCAGCTGCGGTGTCTCGACGGAAATCACACCTTCCCTCTTGAACCTCGAAAGCATCCTTCACACCCTTGCTTCAAGACAAGAAGTTCTCCGACATATCCATCTCCAATTGAGCAAAACAGTGAGGGTCCCTCCACAACTCATGAGGAACCCCGTTTCCCTATCCTCAATGTGAGATGAGGTTTTCTTTCCCTGCTTCGATGAGACATGATGCCTGGCGTTCCCTTCGCATCTCAAGTGGAGGCCTTCTTTACAGGAAATTCGAGAGGAACTCCAGGGGTCGTGCAACCATTTCGAAAGACCACCATATGATGCATTCCACTCCAGCTGAAGCTGATTACCCTGCACTGCCTCGAATCTTATCCAGAGTATCGGCTCACAACATGGTGGCCCCTGTGACCGCCCTGTGGGAAAGCCTTGAGAGAAGGCACAGATCCCTGTGTCAGCTTGATGGGAAGCCTGACTCTGCTGCTACAGCTGGGTACGAAAGTGGACGTGCATGTCTCCACTTGAGACGAGGCCTGACTCCTGTGTGGGCTCTCCAGAGGAACCTCAAGAACCACGTCAGCACTGAAGTGGAACCTCAGGTTGCGGTCTCCGTTCCTGACAAAAACTGAGGACGCAGCAATGAATGGAGAGGAATCCCACGAGTCCACTCGCTATGGTGAGAGACACTGGCCTTTCCTGAGGCCTCATCATTGGGTCCCTGAGGTCTCCATTGTAACTCGAGTGGAACCTGATACAACTCGAGAAAAACGAAGAGGTTCTCCCCTCCAGGCGAGATGAGGACAATTTCCACTGCGGTGTCTCGACGGAAATCACACCTTCCTTCTTGAAACTTGAAAGCGTCTTTCACACCCTTGCTGCAAGTCAAGATGTTCTCCAACATATCCGTTTCCACTCAAGCGAAACAAGAGGGTCCCGCCAAAACTCAAGAGGAGTCCCGTTTCCCTCTCCTCAATGCGAGATGAGGGTTTCTTTCCCTTATTCGGTGAGACATGATTCCTGGTGTTCCTTTCACATCTCAGGTGGAGGCCTTCTCTACAGGAAAGTGGAGAGGAACTCCAGGGGTCATGCAATCATTCTGAAAGACCACAATATGACTCACTTTACTCCAGCTAAAGCTGATTTTCCTGCACTGCCTCGAATGTTACCCAGAGTAATGACTCACACCATGCTGGCCCCTGTGACAGCCCTGTGGGAAAGCCTTGAGGGAAGCAAAGAACCCTGTGTCAACTCGACGGGAAGCCTGACTCTGCTGCTACACCTGGGGAGGAAAGAGGACGTGCATTTCTTCACTCGAGACGAGGCATGACTCCCCTGTGGAGACTCCAGAGGATCCTGAAGAACCCTGTCTGCACTGGAGAGGAAACTTCAGGTTGCTGCCTACGCTCCAGACAAGGACTTAAGATGCGACACCAGCTGGAGGGGAATACCAGGAAGCCCATCGCAAATCGCATGGACACTGGCCTTTCCTGAGGCCTCCTGAGCGGGTCCCTGATGTCCCCGTCATAACTCCAGAGCAACTTGCCACAACCTGAGAAAAACCAGGAGGTTCTCCCCTCCAGGCGAGATGAGGCCCTTTTCCACTGCAGGGACTCAAGGGAAATCACACCTTCCCTCTTGAATCTTGGAAGGATCGTTCAAACACTTAAGGCTAGTCAAAAAGTTCCCCGACATAACTGTCTCCACTCGAGTAGAACAACAAAGGTCCCTGCACAACACAAGAGGATCCCCATTCTCCCCTCTTCAGTGTGAGAAGAGGGTTCCTTTCCCTGATTCGTGGAGAAATGATTCCTGCCTTCTCATCGCATCGCAAGAGGAGGCGCTCTGCACAGGAAACTCGAGAGGAACTCCAGGGGCAGGCCACCAAACCAAAAGATGCGCAAAAGTCTAAGTCGAATCCAGATCAACATGATTACCCTGCAGTGCCTCAAATGTCACCCGTTTATTGACTGAAACCACGGTGGCACGTGTTACAGCCCTGTGGGAAAGCCTCGTCGGAAAGCCTCAGATCCCTGTGTCAACTCGATGGGAAGCCTCACACTGCTACTAGAGTTCGGGAGGAAAGCGTACTAGCATGTTACCACACAAGACAAAGCCTGAATCTCCTGTGGAGACTTCAGAGGAACCTCAAGAACCATGTCAGCACTGGAGAGGAAACCTCAGGTTTCGGCATTCGCTCCTGACAAACAGTTAGAAAGCAGCACCGAATGGAGAGGAATCCTACGAGTCCCCTTGCAATTCGGAGAGACACTGGCGTTTCCTGAGGCCTCATGAGTGAGTCCCAGAGGTCTCCATCGTAACTCGAGAATAACCTGCCACAACTCGAGAAAAACCATGAGGTTCTGCCCTCCATGCGAGATGAGGCCCTTTTCCACTACGGTGTCTCAACGGAAATCACACCTTCCCTCTTGAACCTCGAAAGCATCCTTCACACCTTTGCTGAAAGTCAGGAAGTTCTCCGACATATCTGATTCCTCTCGAGCAAAACAATGAGGGTCCCTCCACAACTCAAAAAGAGCCACGTCTCCCTTTCCTCAATGCGAGATGAAGTTTTCTTTCCCTGCTTCGATGAGACATGATGCCTGCAGTTCGCTTCGCATCTCAAGTGGAGGCCTTCTCGACAGGAGGGTCGAGAGGAACTCCAGGCGTCATGCAACCATTCCGAAAGACCACCATATTACTCATTCCACTCCAGCTGAACCTGATTTCCCTGCATTGCCTTGAATGTTACCCAGAGTATCGACACACACCATGGTGGCCCCTATGACAGCCCTGTGGGAAAGCCTTGAGGGAAGGCACAGATCCCTGTGTCAACCTGACGGGAAGCCTGACTCTGCTGCTTCAGGTTACGAGAAAAGCGGACGTGTATGTGTCCACTCGAGACGAGGCCTGACTCCCCTGTGGAANACACCATGGTGGCCCCTATGACAGCCCTGTGGGAAAGCCTTGAGGGAAGGCACAGATCCCTGTGTCAACCTGACGGGAAGCCTGACTCTGCTGCTTCAGGTTACGAGAAAAGCGGACGTGTATGTGTCCACTCGAGACGAGGCCTGACTCCCCTGTGGAAACTCCAGAGGAACCCCAAGAACCCTGCCTGCAGTCGAGAAGAAACTTCAGGTTGCGGCCTATGGTCCTGACAAGGACTTAAGATGTGGCACCGACTGGAGAGAAATCCTGAGAAGGCCATCACAACTCGCATAGACACTGGCCTTTCCATAAGACACCTGAGCTGGTCCCAGGGATCCGAGTTGTAATTCGAGAGGAACCTGCAGCAACTCGAGAAAAACCAGAAGGTTCTCCCCTACAGGCAAGATGAGGCCCTTTTCCGCTACAGGATCTCAAGGGAAATCCCACCTTCCCTCTTGAACCTCGGATGCGTCGTTCAAACACTTGAGGCTAGTCAAAAAGTTCCCGACATATCTGTCTCCACTCGAGTAGAAAAACGAAGGTCCCTGCACAACTAAAGAGGATCCCCATTCTCCCCTCTTCAGTGTCAGACGAGGGTTCATTTCCCTACCTTGTCGAGAAATGATTCCTGCCTTCCTGTCACATCTCAAGAGGAGGTGCTCTCCACAGGAAACTCGAGAGGAATTCCAGGGGTTGGGCCACCAAGCAAAAGAGGCGCAAAAGTCTCAGTGGAATCCAGATGAACGTGATTACCCTGCAGTTCCTCGAATGTCACCCCGTGTATCGACTCACACCATGGTGGCACGTGTGACAGCTCTTTGGGAAAGCCTCGTGGGAAAGCCTCAGATCCCTGTGTCAATTCGATGGGAAGCCTCACACTGCTGCTACAGCTCAGGAGGAAAACGGACTAGTACGTCTTCACACAAGACAAGGTCCGGCTCCCCTATGGAGTCTCTAGAGGAACCACAAGAACCACGTCAGCACTGGAGAGGAAACCTCAGGTGGCGGCCTCTGCTCCTGACAAAGACTTAGGACACAGCAACGAATGGAGAGGAATCCCACGAGTCCCCACGCAACTCGCAGAGACACTGGCCTTTCCTGAGGCCTCATGAGTGGGTCCCTGAGGTCTCCCTCGTAACTGGAGAGGAACCTGCTGCAACTCGAAAAAAACCAGGAGTTTCTCCCCTCGAGGCGAGATAAGGACATTTTCCTCTGCCATGTCTCGACAGAAATCACACCTTACCTTTTGAAACTCGACAACGTCTTTCACACCCTTGATGCAAGTAAAGAAGTTCTCTGACATATCCGTCTCCACTCGAGGGAAACAAGAGCGTCCCTCCAAAACTCAAGAGGAGCCCCATTTCCCTCTCCTCAATGCGAGATGAGTGTTTCTTTCCCTGCTTCGGCGAGACATGATTCCTGGTGTTCATTTTGCATCTCAGGTGGAGGCCTTCTCTACAGGAAAGTGGAGATGAACTACAGAGGTCGTGCAACCATTCCAAAAGACCACGAAATGACTCATTCTCCTCCAGCTAAAGATGATTTCCCTGCACTGCCTTGAATGTTACCCAGAGTATCGACACACACCATGGTGGCCCCTGTGACAGCCCTGTGGGGAAAGCCTTGAGGGAAGGCACAGATCCCTTGTCAACTCGACGGGAATCTTGACTCTGCTGCTACAGCTGGGGAGGAAATCGGAAGTGCATGTCTACACTCGAGACGAGGCCTGACTCTCTTGTGGAGACTCCAGAGGAACCCCAAGAACCCTGACTGCACTGGAGAGGAAATTTCACGTTGCGGCCTACGGTCCAGACAAGGACTTAAGATGTGGCACCGACTGGAGAGGAATCCCGAGAAGCCCCTCGCAACTCGCATGAACCCTGGCCTTTCCAGTGGCCTCCTGAGAGGGTACCTGAGGTCCCCGTCGTAACTTGAGAGGAACCTGCCGCAACTCAAGAAAAACCAGAAGGTTCTTCCCTTCAGGCGAGATGAGGCCCTTTTCCGCTGCAGGGTCTTGAGGGAAATCACACCTTCCCTCTTGAACCTCGGAAGCATCCTTCAAACGCTTGCTGCAAGTTTAGGCGTTCCCTGACATATCTCTCTTCACTCGAGTAGAACAACTAAGGTGCCTGCAGAACTCAAGAGGATCCCCATTCTCACCCCCTCAGTGTGAGACAAGGGTTCCTTTCCCTGCTTCGTCGAGAAATGATTCCCGGATTTCCCGTCACATCTCAAGAGGAGGCGCTCTCCACAGATAACTCGAGAGGAACTCCAGGGGTCGGGCCACCAAAGCAATAGACGGTTAAAAGTCTCTGTCAAATCCATATGAACGTGATTTTCCTGCAGTTCCTCGAAAGTCACCCCGTGTATCGACTGACACCACGGTGGCACGTGTGACATCCCTGTTGGATAGCCTCGTGAAAAGCCTCAGATCCCTGCGTCAACTCGATGGGGAGCCTCACACTGCTACTACAGCTCGGAAGGAAAGCAGACTAGCATGTCTCCACACGAGACAAGGCCTGGCTCCCCTGTGGAGTCTCCAGAAGAACCTGAAGAATCACGTCAGCACTGGAGAGGAAACCTCACTTTGCGGCATTCACTCATGACAAACACTTAGGAAGCAGCATCGAATGGAGACGAATCCCAGGAGTCCCCTTGCAACTCAGAGAGACACTGGCCTTTCCCGATGGCCTCATGAGTGCGTCCCAGAGGTCTCCATCGTAACTCGAGAGGAAACTGCCACAACTCGAGAAAAACCAGGAGGTTCTGCCCTCCAGGCGAGATGAAGTTTTTTTCCTCTGCGGTGTCTCGACGGAAATCACACCTTCCCTCTTGAAACTCGAAAGCGTCTTTCACACCCTTGCTGCAAGTCAAGAAGTTCTCCGACATATCCGTCTCCACTCGAGCAAAACAGCGAGGGTCCCTCCACAACTCAGGAGGAGCCCCGTTTTCCTCTCCTCAATGCGAGATGATGTTTTCTTTCCCTGCTTTGACTAGACATGATGCCTGGCATTCGCTTCACATCTCAAGTGAAGGCCTTCTCTACAGGAAAGTCGAGAGGAACTCCAGGGGTCGTGCAACAATTCATAAAGACCACCATATGACGCATTCCACTCGAGCTGAAGCTGATTTCCCTACACTGCCTCGAATGTTACCCAGAGTATCGACTCACACCATGGTGGCCCCTGTGACAGCCCTGTGGGAAATCCTTGAAGGAAGGCACAGATCCGTGTGTCAACTCGACGGGAAGCCTGACTCTGCTGCTACAACTGGCGAGGAAAGCGGACGTGCATGTCTCCCCACGAGAGGAGGCCTGAATCCCTTGTGGAGACTCCAGAGGTACCCCAAGAACCCTGTCTGCAGCACAGAGGAAACTTCAGGTTGCGGCCTACACTCCAGAAAAGGACTTAAGATGCGGCACCGACTGGGGAGGAATCCCGAGAAGCCCCTCGCAACTTGCATGGACACTGGTCTTTCCTGAGGCCTCCTGAGTGGGTCCCTACTTTCCCCGTCGTAACTCGAGAGGAACCTGCCAAAACTCGAGGAAAACCAGGAGTTTCTCCCCCGCACGAGATGTGGCCCTTTTTCGCTGCAGCGTCTCGAGGGAAATCACACTTTCCCTCTTGAACCTCGGAAGCGTCTTTCACACACTTGAGGCTAGTCAAAAAGTTCCCCAACATACCTGTCTCCACTCGAGTAGGACAACGAAGGTCCCTCCACAACTCAAAAGGATATCCATTTTCCCCTCTTCAGTGTGAGACGATGGTTCCTTTCCCTGATTCGTCGAGAAATGATTCCTGCCTTCCCGTCACATCTTAAGAGGAGGCACTCTCCACAGGAAACTCGAGAGGAACTGCAGGGGTCGGGCCACCAAACCAAAAGAGGCACAAAAGTCTCAGTCAAATCCAGATGAACACGATTACCATGCAGTGCCTCAAAAGTCACCCCGTGTATCGACTCACAAAACGGTGGCACATGTGAGAGCACTGTGGGAAAGCCTCGTGGGAAAGCCTCAGATCCCAGTGTCAACTCGATGGGAAGCCTCAGACTGCTACTACACCTCCGGATGAGAACGGACTAGCATGTCTCCACACGAGAAAATACCTGGCTCCCCTGTGGAGTCTCCAGAGGAACCTCAAGAACCAGGTCAGCACTGGAGAGGAAAACTCAGGTTGAGGCCTCCCCTCCTGACAAAGACTTAGGATTCCGCAACGAATGGAGAGGAATCCCACAAGTCCCCTCGCAACTCGGAGAGACACTGGCCTTTCCTGTGGCCTCATGAGTGGGTCCCTGAGGTGCCCGTTGTAATTCGAGAGGAACTTGCTTTAACTCAAGAAAAACCAGGAGGTTCTGCCCTCCAGGCGATATGAGGCCCTTTTTCCGCTGCAGGATCTCGAGGGAAATCACACCTTCCCTCTTAAACCTCGGAAGTGTCCTTCAAAAGCTTGCTGCAAGNATCTGTCTCTTATACACATCTCCTCATGAGTGGGTCCCTGAGGTGCCCGTTGTAATTCGAGAGGAACTTGCTTCAACTCAAGAAAAACCAGGAGGTTCTGCCCTCCAGGCGATATGAGGCCCTTTTTCCGCTGCAGGATCTCGAGGGAAATCACACCTTCCCTCTTAAACCTCGGAAGTGTCCTTCAAAAGCTTGCTGCAAGTTAAGGCGTTCCCAACATATATGTCTCCACTCGAGTAGAACAACGAAGGTCCCTGCACAACTCAAGAGGATTCTCATTCTCCCCTCTTCAGTGTGAGACGAGGGTTCCTTTCCCTGCTTCGTCGAGAAAAGATTCCTGGCCTTCTCGTAGCATCTCAAGAGGAGGCGCTCTCCACAGGAACCTCGAGAGGAACTCCAGTGGTCGGGCTACCAAAGGAACAAACGGTCAAATGTCTCTGTCAAATCCATATGAACGTGATTTTCCTGCAGTTCCTCGAAAGTCACCCCGTGTATCGAATGACACCACGGTGGCACGTGTTACAGCCCGGTGGGAAAGCCTCAGATCCCTGTGTCAACTCAGTAGGAAGACTCACACTGCTACCACTGATCAGGAGGAAAGCAGACTAGCATGTCTCCACACGGGACAAGGCCAGACTCCCCTGTGGAGACTCCAGACGAACCTCAAGAACCAAGTCAGCACTGGAGAGGAAACCTCACTTTGCGACATTCGCTCATGACAAACACTTGGGAAGCAGCACCGAATGGAGACGAATCCCAGGAGTTCCCTCGCAACTCAGAGAGACACTGGCCTTTCCTGATGGCCTCATGAGTGGGTCCCAGAGGTCTCCATCGTAACTCGAGAGGAACCTGCCACACCTCGAGAAAAACCAGGAGGTTCTGCCCTCCAGGTGAGATGACGTTTTTTTCCTCTGCGGTGTCTTGATGGAAATCACACCTTCCCTCTTGAACCTCGAAAGCGTCCTTCACGCCCTTGCTGCAAGTCAAGAAGTTCTCCGACATATCCGTCACCAATCAAGCGAAACAGCGAGGGTCCCTCCACAATTCAAGAGGAGCCCCGTTTCCCTCTTCTCAATGTGAGATGACGTTTTCTTTCCCTGCTTCCACAAGACAGGATTTCTGGTGTTCCTTGTCATCTCAAGTGGACTCCTTCTCTACAGGAAAGTCGAGATGAACACTAGGGGTCGTGCAACCATTCCAAAAGACCACGAAATGACTCATTCTACCCCAGCTTATCCTGATTTCCCTGCAGTGCCTCGATTGTCACCCTGTGTATCAACTGACAACAAGGTGGCGCGTGTGACAGCCCAGTGGGAAAGCATCAGATCCCAGTGTCAACTTGATGGGAAGACTCACACTGCTACTACAGCTCGGGAGGAAAGCGGACTAGCATGTCTCCACACGAGACAAGACCTGTGAGACTCCAGAGGAGCCTGAAAAACCATGTCAGGACTGGAGAGGAAACCTCAGGTTCCGGCCTTCGCTCATGACAAACACTTAGGAAGCAGCACCAAATGGAGAGGAATCCTCCGAGTCCCCTCGCAACTCAGAGAGTCACTGGCCTTTCCTGAGGTCTCATGAGTGGGTCCCAGAGGTCTCCATCGTAAGTCGAGAGGTACCTGCTGCAACTTGAATAAAAACAGGCGGTTCTGCCCTCCAGGTGAGATCAAGCCCTTTTCCGTTGCGGTGTCTCGACGGAAATCACACCTTCCCTCTTGAACCTCGAAAGCGTCCTTCACACTCTTGCTGCAAATCAAGAAGTTCTCAGACAGATCCGTATCCACTCGAGCGAAACAGCAGGGGTCCCTGCACCACCCATGAGGAGCCCCGTTGCACTCTCCTCAATGCAAGATGATGTTTTCTTTCCCTGCTTCGACTGACATGATGCCTGGCGTTCCCTTCGCATCTCAAGAGGAGGCCTTCTGTACAGGAAAGTCGAGAGGAACTCCAGGGGTCGTGCAACCATTCTGAAAGACCACCATATGACTCATTCCACTCCAGATGAAGCTGATTTCCCTACACTGACTCGAATGTTACCCAGAGTATCAACTCACACCATGGTGGCCTCTGAGACAGCCCTGTGGGAAAGCCTTGAGGGAAGACACAGATCCCTGTGTCAACTGACGGGAAGCCTGACACTGCTGCTACCACTGGGGAAGAAAGCGGACGTGCATGTCTCCACTCGAGACGAGGCCTGACTCCTCTGTGGAGCCTCCAGAGGAACCCCAAGAACCCTGTGTGCTGTGGAGAGGAAACTTCAGTTTGCGGCCTACGCTCCAGACAAGGACTTAAGATGCAGCACCTACTGGAGCGGAATCCCAAGAAGCCCCTTGCAACTCGCGAGGACACTGGCCTTTCTTGATGCCTCAGGAGGGGTTCCCTGGGTCTCCGTAGTAAATCGAGAGGAACCTGCTGCAACTCGAGAAAAACCAGGGGGTTATGCCCTCCAGGCGAGATGAAGCCCTTTTCCACTGCAGGGTCTCGAGGGAAATCATACCTTCCCTCTTGAACCTCAGAAGCATCATTCAAACACTTGAGGCTAGTCAAAATGATCCCTGATATATCTGTCTCCACTTGAGTATAACAAAGAAAGTCCCTGCACAATTCAAGAGGATCCCCATTCTCCCCTCATCAGTGTGAGATGAGGGTTCCTTTCCCGGCTTCGTTGAGAAATGTTTCCTGCATTCCCGTCGCATCTCAAGAGGCGGTGCCCTCAACATGAAACTCGAGAGGAACTCCAGGGGTCGGGCCACCTAAGCAAAAGAGGCTCAAAAGTCTCAATCGAATCCAGATCAACGTGAATACCCTGCAGTGCCTCGAATGTCACCCCGTGTATTGACACACACCACGGTGGCTCGTGTTACAGCTCTTGTGGGAAAGCCACGTGGGAAAGCCTCAGATCCTGTGTCAACTCGATGGGAAGCCTCACACTGCTATTACAGCTCGGGAGGAAAGCGGACTAGCATGTCTCCAGACGAGACAAGGCCTGGATCCCCTATGGAGTCTCCAGAGGATCCTCAAGAACCATGTCAGCAGTGGAGAGGAAACCTCAGGTTGCGTCCTTTACTCCTGAAAAAGACTTAGGATGCAGCACCGAATGGAGAGGAATCTCACGAGTCCCCTCCCAACTCGGAGAGGTACTGGCCTTTCCTGAGGCCTCATGAGAGGGTCCCTGAGGTTTCCATCATAACTCGAGTGGAACCTGCCCCAACTCAAGAAAAATCAGGAGGTTCTCCCCTCCAGGCGAGAAGAGGACATTTTCCACTGCGTGTGTCGACGAAAATTGCACTTTCCCTCTTAAAACTGGAAAGCTTCTTTTACACGCATGCTGGAAGTCAAGAAGTTCTCCGACATACCCGTCTGTATTCGAGCGAATCAAGAGGGTCCTTCCAAAACTCAAGAGGAGCCCCATTTCCCTCTCCTCAATGCGAAATGAGGGTTTCTTTCCATGCTTCGGCGAGACATGATTCCTGGTGTTCATTTTGCATCTCAGGTGGAGGCCTTCTCTACAGGAAAGTGGAGATGAACTCCAGCGTTCATGCAACCATTCCAAAAGCCCACAAAATGACTCATTCTACTCGAGTTAAAGCTGATTTCCCTGCACTGCCTCGAATGTTACCCAGAGTATCGACTCACACCATGGTGGCCCCTGTGACAGCCCTGTGGGAAAGCCTTGAGGGAAGGCACAGATCCCTGTGTCAACTCGACGGGAAGCCTGACTCTGCTGCTACAGTTGTGGAGGAAAGCGGACGTGCATGACTCCACTCGAAACAAGGCCTGACTCCCCTCTGGAGACTCCAGAGGAACCCCAAGAAACCTGTCTGCAGTGGAGACGAAACTTCAGGTTGCTGCCTATGGTCCAGAAAAGGACTTATGATGTGGCACCAACTGAAGAGGAATCCCAAGAAGCTCCTCGCAACTCGCATGGACACTGGCCTTACCTGAGGCCTCCTGAGTGGGTCCCGGAGGTCCCTGTCGTAACTCAGGAGGAACCTGCCACAACTGGAGAAAAACTAGGAGGTTCTCCCCTCCAGACGAGGTGAGGCGTTTTTCCGCTGCAGGGTTTCAAGGGAAATCACACCTTCTCTCTTGAACCATGGAAGCGTCATTCAAACACTTGAGGCTAGTCAAAAGTTCCCCGACATATCTGTCTCCACTTGAGTAGAACAACGAAGTCTCTGCACAACACAAGAGGATCCCCATTCTCCCCTCTTCAAAGTGAGACGAGGGTTCCTTTCCCTGCTTGGTCGAGAAATGTTTCCTGCATTCCCGTCGCATCTCAAGAGGAGGCGCTCTCCACAGGAAACTCGAGAGAAACTCCAGGGTCGGGCCACCAAACCAAAAGAGGCGCAAATGTCTCAGTCGAATCCAGATGAACGTGATTTCCCTGCAGTGCCTCGTATGTCACCACGTGTATTGACTCACACCATGGTGGCACGTGTGACAGCTCTGTGGGAAAGCCTCGTCAGAAAGGACCATTTCCCTGTGTCAACTTGATGGGAAGCCTCACACTGTTACTACAGCTTGGGAGGAAAACGGACTAGCATGTGTCCACATGACACAAGGCCTGGCTCCCCTGTGGAATCTCCAGAGGAAACTCAAGAACCACGTCAGCACTGGAGAGGAAACTTCAGGTTGCAACCTCCACTCCTGAAAAAGACTTAGGATGCAGCAATGAATGGAGAGGAATCCCTCGAGTCGGCATTGGAGAGAAACCTCAGGTTGTGGCCTCCGCTCCTGACAAAGACTTAGGACGCAGCAACGAATGGAGAGGTATCCCACGAGCCCCTCGCAACTCGGAGAGGCACTGACCTTTGATGAGGCCTCATCAGTGGTTCCCAGAGGTCTCCATCATAACTCGAGAGGAACCTGCCGCAACTCGAGAAAAACCAAGAGGTTCTGCCCTCCAGGCGACATGAGGACCTTTTCCGCTGCGGTGTTTCGACGGAAATCACACCTTCCCTTTTGAACCTCGAAAGCGTCCTTCACACCCTTGCTACAAGTCAAGAGGTTCTCCAACATATCCGACTCCACTTGAGCAAAACAGCGAGGGTCCCTCCACAACTCAAGAGGAGCCCCGTTTCCCTCTCCTCAATGCGAAATGACGTTTTTTCCACTGCTTCCACGAGAAATGATGACTGGCTTTCCCTTCACATCTTAAGTGGAGGCCTTCTCTACAGGAAAGTCGAGAGGAAGTCCAGGNCCGACTCCACTTGAGCAAAACAGCGAGGGTCCCTCCACAACTCAAGAGGAGCCCCGTTTCCCTCTCCTCAATGCGAAATGACGTTTTTTCCACTGCTTCCACGAGAAATGATGACTGGCTTTCCCTTCACATCTTAAGTGGAGGCCTTCTCTACAGGAAAGTCGAGAGGAAGTCCAGGGGTCGTGCAACCATGCCAAAAGACCACCAGATGACTCATTCTACTCCAGCTGAAGCTGATTTCCCTGCACTGCCTCGAATGTTACCCAGAGTATTGACTCACACCATGGTGGTCCCTGTGACAGAACTGTGGGAAAGCCTTGAGGGAAGGCACAGATCCCTGTGTCAACTCGACCGGAAGACTGACTCTGCTGCTACAGCTGGGGAGGAAAGCGGACGTGCATGTCTCCACTCGAGACGAGGCCTGACTCCCCTGTGGAGACTCCAGAGGAACCCAAACAACCCTGTCTGCAGTGGAGATGAAACTTCAGGTTGTGGGCTACGGTCTAGACAAGGACTTAAGATGCGGCATTGGCTGAAGAGGAATCCCGAGAAGCCCCTCACAACTCTCGTGAACGCTGGCCTTTCCTGAGGCCTCCTGAGCGGGTCCCTGAGGTCCCGACAACCCTGTCTGCAGTGGAGATGAAACTTCAGGTTGTGGGCTACGGTCTAGACAAGGACTTAAGATGCGGCATTGGCTGAAGAGGAATCCCGAGAAGCCCCTCACAACTCTCGTGAACGCTGGCCTTTCCTGAGGCCTCCTGAGCGGGTCCCTGAGGTCCCGTTGTAACTCGAGAGGAACCTGCTGCAACTCGAGAAAAACAAGGAGGTTATTCCCTCCAGGTGAGATGAGGCCCTTTTCCGCTGCAGGGTCTCAAGGGAAATCACACCTTCCCTCTTGAACCTCGGAAGCGTCCTTCAAACGCTTGCTGCAAGTTAAGACGTTCCCTGACATATCTGTTTCCACTCGAGTAGAACAACGAAGGTCCCTGCACATCTCAAGAGGATCCCCATTCTAGCCTACTCAGTGTGAGACGACGGTTCTTTTCGCTGATTCATCGAGAAATGATTATTGCCTTCCCATCCCATCTCAAGAGGAGGCGCTCTCGACAGGAAACTTGAGAGGAACTCCAGGGGTCAGGCCACCAAAACAAAAGAGGCGCAAAAATATCAGTCGAATCCAGATGAACGTGATTTCCCTGCAGTGCCTCCAATGTCACCCCGTGTATCGACAGACAACAAGGTGGCGCGTGTCACAGCCCAGTGGGAAAGCATCAGATCCCTGTGTCAACTCGATGGGAAGACTCACACTGCTACTACAGCTCGGGAGGAACGAGGACTAGCATGTCTCCACACGACACAAGGCCTGACTTCTCTGTGGATTCTCCAGAGGAACCTCAAGATCCATGTCAGCACTGGAGAGGAAACCTCACGTTCCGGCCCTCGCTCCTAACACACACTTAGGAAGCAGCACAGAATGGAGAGGAATCCCACGAGTCCCCTCACAACTTGGAGAGACACTGGCCTTTCCTGAGGCCTCATGAGTAGGTCCCAGAGGTCTCCATCTTAACTCAAGAGGAACCTGCCGCAACTCGAGGAAAACCAGGAGGTTCTGTCCTCCAGACGAGATGAGGCCTTTTTTCGCTGTAGTGTCTTGACGGGAATCACACCTTCCCTCTTGATCCTCGAAAGCATCCTTCACACCCTTGCTGCAAGTCAAGAAGTTCTCTGACATATTCGTTTCCACTCGAGAGAAACAGCGACGGTCCCTCCACAACTCAAGAGGAGCCCCGTTTCCCTCTCCTCAATGTGAGATGACGTTTTCTTTCCCTGCTTCCACGAGACAGGATTCCTGGAGTTCCTTCCCATCTCAAGTGGACGCCTTCTCTGCAGGAAAGTCGAGATGAACACTAGGGGTCGTGCAACCATTCCAAAAGACCACGAAATCACTCATTCTACCCCAGCTTACCCTGATTTCCCTGCACCGTCTCGAATGTTACCCAGAGTATCAACTCACACCATGGTGGCCCCTGTGACAGCCCTGTTGGAAATCCTTGAAGGAAGGCACAGATCCTTGTGTCAACTCGACGGGAAGCCTGACTCTGCTGCTACAACTGGCGAGGAAAGTGGACTTGCATGTCTCCCCACGAGCGGAGGCCTGACTCCCCTGTGGAGACTCCAGAGGTACCCCAAGAACCCTGTCTGCAGCACAGAGGAAACTTCAGGTTGTGGCTTACACTCCAGAAAAGGACTTAAGATGCGGCACCGACTGGCGAGGAATCCCGAGAAGCCCCTCGCAACTTGCATGGACACTGGTCTTTCCTGATGCCTCCTGAGCAGGTCCCTGAGGTCCCCGTCATAACTCGAGAGGAACCTGCCGCAACTCGAGAAAAACCAGGAGGTTCTCCCCCGCACGTGATGTAGCCCTTTTTCGCGTAGCGTCCTTCAAAATCTTGCTGCAAGTTAAGGCGTTCCCAACATATCTGTCTCCACTCGAGTANTCCCTGAGGTCCCCGTCATAACTCGAGAGGAACCTGCCGCAACTCGAGAAAAACCAGGAGGTTCTCCCCCGCACGTGATGTAGCCCTTTTTCGCGTAGCGTCCTTCAAAATCTTGCTGCAAGTTAAGGCGTTCCCAACATATCTGTCTCCACTCGAGTAGAACAACGAATGTCCCTGCACAACTCAAGAGGATTCCCATTCTCCCCTTTTCAGTGTGAGACGAGGGTTCCTTTCCCTGCTTCATCGAGAAATGATTCCTGGCCTTCGTCGCATCTCAAGAGGAGGCGCTCTTCACAGGAAAGTCGAGAGGAACTCCAAGGGTCGGGCCACAAAGCCAAAAGATGCGCAAAAGTCTCAGTCGAATCCTTATGAACGTGATTTCCTGCAGTACCTCGAAAGTCACCCCGTGTATCGACTGACACCACGTTGGCACGTGTTATAGCTTGGTGGGAAAGCCTTGTGGGAAAGCCTCAGATCCCTGTGTCAACTCGATAGGAAGCCTCACACTCCTACTACCAATAGGGAGGAAAGAAGCCTAGCATGTCTCTACACGGGACAAGGCCTGACTCCCCTGTGGAGACTCCAGACGAACCTCAAGAACCATGTCAGCACTGGAGAGGAATCCTCAGGTTCCGGCATTAGCTCCTGACAAACACTTAGGAAGCAACACCGAATGGAGAGGTGTCCCAGGAGTCCCCTCGCAACTCGGAGAGACACTGGCCTTTCCTGATGGCCTCATAAGTGGATCCCAGATCTCTCCATCTTAACTCGAGAGGAACCTGCTGCAACTCGCGAAAAACCAGGACGTTCTGCCCTCCAGGTGAGATGACGTTCTTTTCCACTGCGATATCTTGACGGAAATCACACCTTCCGTATTGAGCCTTGAAAGCGTCCTTCACGCCCTTGCTGCAAGTCAAGAAGTTCTCTGACATATCTGTCTCCAATCAAGCGAAACAGCGAGGGTCCCTCCACAATTCAAGAGGAGCCCCGTTTCCCTCTTCTCAATGTGAGATGACGTTTTTTTCCCTGCTTTGATGAGGCATGATGCCTGGCGTTCCCTTTGCATTTCAAGTGGAGGCCTTCTGTACAGGAAAGTCGAGAGGAATTCCAGGGGTCGTGGAACCATTTTTAAAGGCCACCATATGACTCATTCCACTCCAGATGAAGCTGATTTCCCTGCACTGTTTCGAATGTTACCCAGAGTACTGACTCACACCATGGTGGCCCCTGTGACAGCCCTGTGGGAAAGCCTTGAGGGAAGGCACAGATCCCTGTGTCAACTCGACAGGAAGCCTGACTCTGCTGCTACAGCTGGGGAGGAAAGCAGACATGCATGTCTCCACTCGAGATGAGGCCTGAATCCACTGTGGAGACTCCAGAGGAATCCCAGGAACCCTGTCTGCAGGGGAGAGGAAGCTTCACGTTGCAGCCTACGCTCCAGAAAAGGACATAAGATGTGGCACCGACGGGAGAGGAATCCCAAGAAGCCCCTTACTACTCGCATGGGCTCTGGCATTTCCTGAAGACTCCTGAGCAGGTCCCTGAGGTCCCCGTCACAACTCGAGAGGAACCTGGGGCAACTCGAGAAAAACAAGGAGGTTCTCCCCTCCAGGCGAGATGAGACCCTTTTCCGCTGCAGGGTCCAAGTTAATCACAGCTTCCCCCTTGAACCACGGAAGCGTCATTCAAACACTTGAGGCTAGTGAAAAAATTCCCGGACATATCTGTCTCCACTCGAGTAGAACTACGAAGGTCCCTGCACAACTCAAGAGGATCCCCATTCTCCCCTCCTCAGTGTGAGACGAGGGTTCCTTTCCCTGATTCGTCAGTAAATGATTCCAGGCTTCCCGTCGCATTTCAAGAGGAGGAGTTCTCCACAGGAAACTCGAGAGGAACTCCAGGGGTCCGGCCACCACACCAAAGAGGTGCAAATGTTTNGCACAACTCAAGAGGATCCCCATTCTCCCCTCCTCAGTGTGAGACGAGGGTTCCTTTCCCTGATTCGTCAGTAAATGATTCCAGGCTTCCCGTCGCATTTCAAGAGGAGGAGTTCTCCACAGGAAACTCGAGAGGAACTCCAGGGGTCCGGCCACCACACCAAAGAGGTGCAAATGTTTCAGTAGAATCCAGATGAATGTGATTTCCCTGCAGTGCCTCGAATGTCACCCCATGGATCGACTCACACCAAGGTGGCACGTGTGACAGCTCTGTGGGAAAGCCTCATGGGAAAGCCTCAGATCCCTGTGTCAACTCAATGGGAAGCCTCACACTGCTACTACAGCTCTAAGGAAAATGGACTAGGATGTCTCCACACGAGACAAGGCATGGCTCCCCCGTGGAGTCTCCAGATGAACCTCAAGAATCATGTCAGCAATGGAGAGGAAAACTCAGGTTGTGGCCTCCGCTCCTGACAATGACTTAGGACGCAGCAACGAATGGAGAGGAATCCCACCAGTCTCCTCGCAACTCGGAGAGACACTGACCTTTCCTAACGCCTCATGAGTGGGTCCCAGAGGTCTCCATCATAACTCGTGAGGAACCTGTCGCAACTCGAGAAAAAGCAGGAGGTTCTCCCCTCCAGGCGAGATGAGGACATTTTCTGCTGTGGTGTCTCGACGGATATCACACCTTCCCTCTTGAAACTCCAAAGCGTCTTTCAAACCCTTGCTGCAAGTCAAGAAGTTCTCTAACATATCCGTCTCCACTCAAGCGAAACAGGAGGGTCCCTCCATAACTCAAGAGGAGCCCTGTTTCCTTCTCCTCAATGAGATATGAGGGTTTCTTTCCCTGCTTCGGTGAGACATGATTCCTGGTGTTCCTTTCATATCTCAAGTGGAGGCCTTCTCTACAGGAAAGTCGAGAGAAATTCCAGGGGTCGTGCAACCATTCCATAAGACCATGTAATGATTCATTCTACTCAAGCTAAAGGTGATTTCCCTGCACTGCCTCGAATGTTACCCAGATATCGACTCACACCATGGAGGCCCCTGTGACAGCCCTGTGGGAAAACCTTGAGGGAAGGCACAGATCCCTGTGTCAACTTGACGGGAAGCCTGACTCTGCTGCTACAGCTGGGGAGGAAAGCCAACTTGCATGTCTCCACTCGGAGACGAGCCCTGACTCCCCTGTGGAGACTCCAGAGGGACCCCAAGAACCCTGTCTGCACTGCAGAGGAAATTTCAGGTTGCGGCCTATGGTCCAGACAAGACTTAAGATGCGGCACTGACTGGAGAGGAATCCCGAGAAGCCCCTCGCAACTCGCATGAACCCTGGCCTTTCCTGAGACCCCCCTGAGTGGGTCCCTGAAGTTCCCGTCGTAAATCGAGAGGAACCTGCCGCAACTCGAGAAAAACCAGGAGGTTCTCCCCTCCAGGCGATATGAGGCCCTTTTCCGCTGCAGGGTCTAGAGGGAAATCACACCTTCCCTCTTGAACTCGGAAGCATCCTTCAAACGCTTGTTGCAAGTTAAGACGTTCCCCGACATATCTATCTTCACTCGAGCAGAAAATCGAAGGCCCTGCACAACTCAAGAGGACCACCATTATCCGTTCCTCAGTTTGAAATGAGGGTTCCTTTCCCTGCTTCGTCGAGAAATGAATTCTGCTTTCCTGTTGCATCTCAAGAAGAAGCACTCTCCACAGGAAACTCGAGAGGAACTCCAGGGATCGGGCCAGCAAAGCAAAAGAGGTGCAAAAGGGAAATTACACCTTCCCTCTTGAACCTCGCAAGCATCGTTCAAATACTTCAGGCTAGTCAAAAAGTTCCACGAAATATCTGTCTCCACACAACGAAGGTCCCTGCAAAACTAAAGAGGATCCCCATTCTCCCCTCTTCAGTGTGAGACGAGGGTTCCTTTCCCTGATTCGTTGAGAAATGATTCCTGCATTCCCGTCGCATCTCAAGAGGAGGTGCTCTCCACAGGAACCTCGAGAGGAACTCCAGGGGTCGGCCACCAAACCAAAAGAGGCGCAAATGTCTCAGTCAAATCCAGAGGAACGTGATTAACCTGCAGTGCGTCGAATATCACTCCGCGTATCGGCTCACACCATGGTGGCACTTGTGACAGCTCTGTGGGAAAGCCTCGTGGAAAAGCCTCAGATCCCTGTGTCAACTCGATGGGAAGCCTCACACTGCTACTATAGCTCGGGAGGAAAACGGACTAGCATATCTCTACACGAGACAAGGCCTGGCTCCCCTGTGGGGTCTACAGATGAACCTCAAGAACCACGTCAGCACTGGAGAGGAAACCTCAGGTTGCGGCCTCTGCTCCTGACAAAGACTTAGGACGCAGCAACGAATGGAGAGGAATCCCACGAGTCCCCTCAGAACTCGGAGAGACACTGGCCTTTCCTGAGTCATCATGAGAGTGTCCCTGAGGTTTCCATCGTAACTTGGGAGAAACCTGCCTCAACTCGAGAAAAACCAGGAGGTTCTCCCCTCCAGGCGAGATGAGGACATTTTGCTCTGCTGTGTCTCGACGGAAATCCCTCTTTCCCTCTTGAAACTCAAAAGCGTCTTTCAAACCGTTGCTGCAAGTGAAGAAGTTCTGCAACATATCCGTCTCCACTCGAGCGAAACAAGAGGGTCTCTCCAAAACTCAAGAGGAACCCCGTTTCCATCTCCTCAATGTGAGATGAGGGTTTCTTTCCCTGCTTCAGCGAGACAGGATTACTGGTGTTCCTTTTGCTTCTCAAGTCGAGGCCTTCTCTACAGGAAAGTCGAGATGAACTCCTGGAGTTGTGCAACAATTCCAAAAGACCAAGAAATGACTTATTCTACTCCAGCTAAAGCTGATTTCCCTGCACTGCCTTGAATGTTACCCAGAGTATCGACTCACACCATGGTGGCCCCTGTGACAGCCTTGTGGGAAAGAGATAGAGAAGGCACAGATCCCTGTGTTAACTCGACAGGAAGCCTGACTCTGCTGCTACAGCTGGGGAGGAAAGCGGACGTGCATGTCTCCACTCGAGACGAGGCCTGACCCCCCTGTGGAGACTCCAGAGGAACCCCAAGAACCCTGTCTGCAGTGGAGAGGAAACTTCAGGTTGCGGCCTACGGTCCAGACAAGGACTTAAGATGCGGCACTGCATGGAGCAGAATCCCGAGAAGCCCCTCCCAACTCTCATGAACCCTGGCCTTTCCTGAGGCCTCCTGAGTGGGTCCCTGAGGTCCCCATCCTAACTCGAGAGGAACCTGGGGCAACTCGAGAAAAACCAGGACGTTCTCACCTCCAGGCGAGATGAGGCCCTTTTCCGCTGTGGTGTCTCGAGAGAGGTCACACTTTCCCTCTTGAACCTCCGAAGCATCCTTCAAACGCTTGCTGCAAGTTAAGACTTGCCCTGACATATCTGTCTCCACTCGAGTAGAACAACGATGGTCCCAGCGCAACTCAAGAGGATCCCCATTCTTCCCTCCTCAGTGTGAGACGAGGGTTCCTTTCCCTGATTCATCGAGAAATGATTCCTGCATTCCCGTCGCATCTCAAGAGGAGGCGCTCTCCACAGCAAAGTTACCACTCGAGTAGAACAACGATGGTCCCAGCACAACTCAAGAGGATCCCCATTCTTCCCTCCTCAGTGTGAGACGAGGGTTCCTTTCCCTGATTCATCGAGAAATGATTCCTGCATTCCCGTCGCATCTCAAGAGGAGGCGCTCTCCACAGCAAAGTTGAGAGGAACTCCAGGGGTCGGGCCACCAAACCAAAAGAGGCGCAAAAGTCTCAGTCGAATCCAGATGAACGTGATTTCCCTTCAGTGCCTCAAATGTCACCCCATGTATCGACTGACACCACGGTGGCACGTGTGACAACCCGGTGGGAAAGCCTCGTGGGAAAGCCTCAAATCCCTGTGTTAACTTGATGTGAAGCACACATTGCTATTTCAGCTCGGAAGGAAAGTGAACTAGCATGTCTCCACATGAGACAAGGCCTGAATCCCCTGTGGAAACTCCAGAGGAACCTCAAAAACCACGTCAGCAATGGAGAGGAAACCTCAGGTTCTGGCCTTTGCTCCTGACAAACACTTAGGAAGCAGCACTGAATGGAGAGGAATCCCACGAGTCCCCTAGCAACTCGGAGAGACACTGGCCTTTCCTGAGGCGTCATGACTGGGTCCCAGAGGTCTCCATCATAACNGAAACCTCAGGTTCTGGCCTTTGCTCCTGACAAACACTTAGGAAGCAGCACTGAATGGAGAGGAATCCCACGAGTCCCCTAGCAACTCGGAGAGACACTGGCCTTTCCTGAGGCGTCATGACTGGGTCCCAGAGGTCTCCATCATAACTTGAGAGGAACCTGCCAGAACTCGAGAAAAACCAGGAGGTTCTGCCCTCCAGGCAAGATGAGGCCCTTTTCCGCTGCGGTGTCTCTGGAAATCACACCTTCCCCCTTGAACCTTGAAAGCGTCCTTCACACCCTTGCTGCAAGTCAAGAAGTTCTCTGACATATCGGTCTCCACTAAAGTGAAACAGCGAGGGTCCCTCCACAACTCAAGAGGAGACCCGTTTCCCTCTCCTCAATGCGAGATAACGATTTCTTTCCCTGCTTCGAAAAGACCTGATGCCTGGCATTCCCTTAGCATCTCAAGTGGAGGCCTTCTGTACAGGAAAGTCGAGAGGAACTCCAGGGGTCATGCAAACAATACGAAAGTCCACCATATTACTAATTCCACTCCAGCTGAAGCTGATTCCCCTGCACTGCCTCGAATGTTACCCAGAGTATCGACTAACACCATGGTGGCCCCTGTTACAGCCCTGTGGGAAAGCCTTGAGGGAAGGAACAGATCCTTCTGTCAACTCGACGGGAAGCCTGACTCTGCTGCTACAGCTGGGGAGGAAAGCGGACGTACATGTCTCCATTCGAGACGAGGCCTGACTCCCCTGTGGAGACTCCAGAGGAACCCCAGGAACCCTGTCTGCAGTGGAGAGGAAANTACAGCCCTGTGGGAAAGCCTTGAGGGAAGGAACAGATCCTTCTGTCAACTCGACGGGAAGCCTGACTCTGCTGCTACAGCTGGGGAGGAAAGCGGACGTACATGTCTCCATTCGAGACGAGGCCTGACTCCCCTGTGGAGACTCCAGAGGAACCCCAGGAACCCTGTCTGCAGTGGAGAGGAAACTTCAGGTTGCGGGCTCCGCTCCAGACAAGGACTTAAGATGAGGCACTGACGGGAGAGGAATCCCAAGAAGCCCCTCGCAACTCGCATGGACACTGGCCTTTCCTGAGGCCTCCTGAGCACGTCCCTGAGGTCTCCGTCGTAACTCGAGAGGAAGCTGCCAAAACTAGATAAAAACCAGGAGGTTCTCCCCTCCAGGCGAGAGGAGGCCCTTTTCCGGTGCAGGGTCTCAAGGGAAATCACACCTTCACTCTTGAACCTCAGAAGCGTCATTCAAATACTTGATGCTAGTCAAAAAGTCCCCCGACATATCTGTCTCCATTCGAGTAGAACAACGAAGGTTCCTGCACAACTAAAGAGGATCCCCATTCTCCCCTCTTCAGTGTGAGATGAGGGTTCCTTTCCCTGATTCGTCGAGAAAGGTTTCCTGCCTTCCCGTTGCATCTCAAGAGGAGGTGCTCTCCACAGGAAACTCTAGAGGAACTCCAGGGGTCAGGCCACCAAACCAAAAGAGGCACAAAAGTCTCAGTCGAATCCAGGTTGAACGTGATTACGCTGCAGTGCCTCAAATGTCACCCCGTGAATCGACTGACACCAAGATGGCACATGTGAAAGACCTGTGGGAAAGCCTCGTGGAAAGCCTCAGATCCCTGTGTCAACTCGATGGGGAGCCTCACACTGCTACTAAAGCTCGGGAGGAAAGCGGACTTGCATGTCTCCACACGAATCAAGGACTGACTTCCCTGTGGAGACTCCAGAGGAACCTCAAGAACCATGTCAGCACTGGAGAGGAAACCTCAGGTCCCAGCCTTCGCTCCTGACACACACTTAGGAAGCAGCACCGAATGGAAAGGAATCCCACGAGTTCCCTCACAACTCGGAGAGACACTGGCCTTTCCTGAGGAATCATGAGTGGGTCCCAGAGGTCTCCATTGGAACTCGAGAGGAACCTGCCAAAACTCGAGAAAAATCAGGAGGTACTGCCATCCAGGCTAGATGAGGCCCTTTTCCGCTGCAGGGCCTCAAGGGAAATCACACCTTCCCACTTGAACCTCGGAAGCATTGTTCAAACAGTTGAGGCTAGTCAAAAGTTCCCCGACATATCTGTCTCCACTCGAGTAGAGCAACCAAGGTCCCTGCAAAACTCAAGAGGATCCCCATTCTCCCTTCTTCAGTGTGAGACGAGGGTTCCTTTCCTTGATTCGTCGAGAAATTATTCCTGCTTCCTGTTGCATCTCAAGAGGAGGCACTCTCCACAGGAACCTCGAGAGGAACTCCAGGGGTCGGGCCACCAAACCAAAAGAGGCGCAAAAGTCTCAGTCAAATCCAGATGAACGTGATTTCCCTGCAGTGCCTAGAATGTCACACCGCGTATTGACTGACACCATGGTGGCACGTGTGACAGCCTTGTGGAAAGCCTTGTGGGAAAGCCTCAGATCCCTGTGTCAACTCGATGGGAAGCCTCACACTGCTACTACAGCTTGGGAGGAAAGCGGACTAGCATATCTCTACATGAGACAAGGCCTGACTCCCCCGCAGAGTCTCCAGAGGAACCTCAAGAACCATATCAGCACTGGAGAGGAAACCTCAGGTTCTGGCCTTCACTCCTGACAAACACTTAGGACGCAGCAACGAATGGAGAGGAATCCCACCAGTCTCCTCACAACTCGGAAAGAGACTGGCCTTTCCTGAGGAATCATGAGTGGGTCCCAGAGTTCTCCGGCATAACTCGAGAGGAACCTGCTGCAACTCGAGAAAAACCAGGAGGTTCTCCCCTCCAGGCTAGATGAGGCCCTATTCTGCTGCGGTGTCTTGTCGGAAATAACAGCTTCCCTCTTGAACCTCAAAAGCGTCCTTCACACCCTTGCTGCAAGTCCAGAAGTTCTCCAACATATCCATCTCCACACGAGTGAAAAAGCGAGGGTCCCACCACAAATCAAGAGGAGCCCCGTTTCCCTCTCCTCTATGTGAGATGATGTTTTTTTTACCTGCTTTGACGTGACATGATGCCTGGCGTTCCCTTCGCAACTCAAGTGGAAGTCTTCTCTACAAGAAAGTCGAGAGGGACTCCAGGGATCATGCAACCATTCCGAAAGACCACCATATGACACATTCCACTCCAGCTGAGGCTGATTTCCCTGCACTGCCTCGAATGTTACCCAGAGTATCGACTCACACCATGGTGGCCCCTGTGACAGCCCTGTGGGAAAGCCTTGAAGGAAGGCACAGATCCCTGTGTCAACTTGACGGGAAGCCTGACTCTGCTGCTACAGCTGGGGAGGAAAGCTGATGTGCATGTCTCCACTCGAGATGAGGCCTGCCTCCCCTATGGAGACTCCAGAGGTACCCCAAGAACTCTGTCTGGAGTGGAGAGGAAACTTCAGCTTGCAGCCTACGGTCCAGACAAGGACTTAATATGCAGCACCGACTGGAGAGGAATCCCGAGAATGCCTTTGCATCTCGCATGGACACTGGTCTTTCCTGAGGCTTCTTGACTGGATCCCTGTGGTCCCCGTCGTAACTTGAGAGGAACCTGCCGTAACTCATTAAAAACCAGGAGGTTCTCCCCTCTAGGCGAGATGAGGCCCTTTGCCGCTGCAGTATCTCAAGGGAAATCACACCTTCCTGCTTGAACCTAAGAAGGTAGTCAAAAAGTTCCCCGACATATCTGTCTCCTCTCGAGTAGAACAACGAAAATCCCTGCACAACTCAAGAGGATCCCCATTCTCCCCTATTCAGTGGGAGACGAGGGTTCCTTTCCCTGATTCGTCGAGAAATGATTCCTGCCTTCCCGCTGCATCTCAAGAGGAGGAAATCTCCACAGGAACCTCAAGAGGAACTCCAGGGGTCGGGCCACCAAACCAAAAGAAGCGCAAAAGTCTCAGTCGAATCCAGATGAACGGGATTACTCTGCAGTCCCCAAATGTCACCCCATGTATCGACTCACACCAAGGTGACCTGTGTAACAGCTCTGTGGGAAAGCCTCGTGGGAAAGCCTCAGATCCCTATGTCAATTCGATGGGGAGCCTCACAATGCTACTACTGCTCGGGAGAAAAATGGACTAGCATGTCTCCACACGAGACAAGGCCTGGCTCCCCTGTGGAGTCTCCAGAGGTACCTCAAAAACGTCAGCACTTGAGAGGAAACCTCAGTTTGCAGCCTCTACTCCTGACAAAGACTTAGGACGCAGGACCGAATGGAGAGGAATCCCACGAGTCCCCTCACAACTCGGAGAGACACTGGCCTTTCCTGAGGCCTCAGGAGTGGGTCCCTGAGGTATCTCGTAACTCGAGAGGAACCTGCCACAACTCGTATAAAACCAGGAGGTTCTGCCCTACAGTGAGATGAGGCCCTTTTCTGCTGCGGTGTCTTGAAGGAAATCGCACATTCCCTCTTGAAACTCAAAAGCGTCCTTCACACCCTTGCTGCAATTCAAGAAGTTCTCCGACATATCCATCTCCACTCGAGCGAAACAGTGAAGGTCCCTCCACAATTCAGGAGGAGCCCCGTTTCCCTGTCATAAATGCGAGATGACGGTTTCTTTCACTGCTTTGACGAGATATGATGCCTGGCGTTCCCTTTGCATCTCAAGTGTAGGCCTTCTCTACAGGAAAGTCGAGAGGAACTCCAGGGGTCGTCCAACCATTCCAAAAGACCACCATATGACTCATTCCATCCAGCTGAACCTGATATCCTTGCACTGCCTCGAATGTTACCCAGAATATCGACTCACACCATGGTGGCCCCTGTGACAGCCCTGTAGGAAAGCATTGAGGAAAGGCACAGATCCCTGTGTCAACTCGACGGGAAGCCTGACTCTGCTGCTATAGCTGGAGAGGAAAATGTACATGCATGTCTCCACTCGAGACGAGGCCTGATTCCCCTGTGGAGACTTCAGAGGAACACCAAGAAACCTGTCTGCAGTGGAGAGGAAACTTCAGCTTGCAGCCTACACTCCAGACCAGGACTTAAGATGTGGCACTGACTGGAGAGAAATCCCAAGAAGCCACTCGCAACTCGCATGGAAACTGGCCTTTCCTGAGGCCGCCTTAGTGGGTCCCTGAGGTCCCCATCATAACTCGAGAGGAACATCCCGCAACTCGAGAAATACCAGGAGGTTCTCCCCTCCAATCGAGATAAGCCCTTTTCTGCTGCAGGGTCTCGAGGGAAATCACATCTTCCCTCTTGAACATTGGAAGCGTCCTTCGAACTCTTGCTGCAAGTTAAGACATTCCCCGACTTTACTGTCTCCACTCGAGCAGAACAACGAAGGTCCCTGCAGAACTCAAGAGGATCCGCATTCTCCCCTCCTCAGTTTGAGACGAGAGTTCCTTTCCCTTCTTCTTCGAGAAATGATTCCTGGCCTTCCCGCCGCATCTCGAGGGGAGGCGCTCTCCACAGGAAATTCGAGAGGAACTCCAGTGATCCGGCCACCATAGCAAAAGAGGTGCAAAAGTCTCAGTCGTATCAAGATGAATGTTATTACCCTGCAGTGCCTCGAATGTCACCCCGTGTATCGACTCACAACACAGTGGCACGTTTGACAGCTCTGGGAAAGCCTCGTGGGAAAGCCTCAGATCCCTGTGTCAACTAGATGGGAAGCTTCACTCTGCTACTACAGCTCGGGGGGAAAGCGGACTAGCATGTCTCCACACCAGACAAGGCCTGGCTCCCCTGTGGAGTCCCCAGAGGAACCTCAAGAACCACGTCAGCACTGGAGACGAAATCTGTGGTTGCAGCCTCTGCTCCTGGCAAAGACATAGGACGCAGCAACTAATGGAGAGAAATCCCAAGAGTCCCCTCGCAACTTGGAGAGACACTAGCCTTTCCTGAGGCCTCCTGAGTGGGTCCCAGAGTTCTCCATCATAACTCGAGAGGAACCTGCCATAACTTGTTGAAAACCAGGAAGTACTGCCCTCCAGGCGAGATGAGGCTCTTTTCCGCTGCGGTGTCTCGACAGAAATCACACCTTCAATCTAGAACCTCGAAAGCATCCTTCACATCTTTACTGAAAGTCAAGTAGTTGTGTGACATATCCGTTTCCACTCGAGCGAAACAGCAAGGGCCCCTCCACAACTCAAGAGGAGACCTGTTTCCCTCTCCTCAATGCAAGATGACGTTTTCTTTCCCTTCTTCGACGAGACATGATGCCTGGAGTACCCTTCGCATATCAAGTGGAGGCCTTCTCTACAGGAAAGTCAAGAGGAACTCCAGGGGTCGTGCAACCATTCCGAAAGACCACCATATGACTCATTCCACTCCAGCTGAAGCTGATTTCCCTGCAATGCCTCTAATGTTACCCAGAGTATCGACTCACACCATGGTGGCCCCTGTGACAGCCCTGTGGGGAAGCTTTGACAGAAGGCACAGATCCCTGTGTCAACTTGACGGGAAGCCTGACTCTGCTGCTACAGCTGGGGAGGAAAGCGGACGTGCATGTCTCCACTCAAAACGAAGCCTGACTCCCCTGTGGAGACTCCAGAGGAACCCGAAGAACCCTGTCTGCAGTGGAGAGGAAACTTCAGGTTGTGGCCTACGGTCCAGACAAGGAATTAAGATGCGTCACTGACTGGAGAGTAATCCCGAGAAGCCCCTCTCAACTCGCATGGACACAGAACTTTCCTGAGGCCTCCTGAGCGGGTCCGTGAGGTTCCCGCCGTAACTCGAGAGGAACCTGCCTCAACTCGAGAAAAACCAGGAGGTTCTCCCCTCCAGGCGAGATGAGGCCCTTTTCTGCTGCAGGGTCTCAAGGGAAATCACACCTTCCCTCTTGACTCTGAAGTGTCGTGCAAACACTTGAGGCTAGTCAAAAGGTTCCCTGACATATCTGTCTTCATTTGAGTAGAACAACGAAGGTCCTGCACAACTCAAGAGGATCCCCATTCTCCCCTCTTCAGTGTGACACAAGGGTTCCTTTCCCAGCTTTGACTAGAAATGTTTCCTGCATTCTGGTCGCATCTCAAGAGGAGACACTCTCAGCAGGAAATGAGAGGAACTACAGGGGTCGGGCTACCTAACCAAAAGAGGCGCAAAAGTCTCAATCGAATCCAGATGAACGTGTTTACCCTGCAATGCCTCGAATGTCACCCCGTGTATCAACTCACACCACGGTGGCACGTGAGACAGCTCTGTGGGAAAGCCTCGTGGGAAAGCCTCAGATCCCTGTGTCAACTCGATGGTAAGCCTCACACTGCTATTACAGCTCGGGAGGAAAACGGACTAGCATTTCTCCACACAAAACAAGGTCTGGCTCCCCTGTGGATTTTCCAGAGGGACCTCAAGAACCACGTCAGCACTGAAGAGGAAACCTCAGGTTGTGGCCTCTGCTCCTGACAAAGTCTTAGGACGCAGCAACGAATGGAGAGGAATCCCACGAATCCCATCGCAACTCGGAGAGACACTGGCCTTTCCTGAAGCCTCATGAGTTGTTCCCTGACGTCTCCATCGTAACTCGATAAGAACGTGCCGCAACTCGAGAAAAACCAGGAGGTTCTCCCCTCCAGGCGAAATGAGACCCTTTTCCACTGCAGGGTCTCGAGGGAAATCACACCCTCCCTCTTGAACCTCGGAAGCGTCCTTCAAACGCTTGCTGCAAGTTAAGACGTTCCCCGACATATCTGTCTCCACTGGAGTAGAATAACGAAGGTCCCTGCACACTCAAGAGGATCCCCATTCTCCCCTCCTCAGAGTGAGACGAGGATTCCTTTCCTTGCTTCCTCTAGAAATGATTCCTGCCTTCCCTTCGCATCTCAAGAGGAAGCGCTCTCCACAGGAGACTCGAGAAGAATTCGAGTTCAGGCCACGAAACCAAAAGACGCACAAAAGTCTCAGTCGAATCCAGATGAACGTGATTACCCTGCAGTGCCTCGAATGTCACCCCGTGTTTCAATTCACACCATGGTGGCACGTGTGACAGCTCAGTGGAAAGCCTCATGGGAAAGCCTCAGATCTCTGTGTCAACTCAATGGGAAGCCTCACACTGCTACTACAGCTAGGGAGGAAAACGGACTAGCATGTCTACACACGAGACAAGGCCTGGATCACTTGTGGAGTGTACAGAGGATCCTCAAGAACCACATCAGTATGGATAGGAAACCTCAGGTTGCGGCCTCCATTCTAGACAAAGACTTAGGACGCAGCGACGAATGGAAAGGAATCCCTCGAGTCCTCTCGCAACTCGGAGAGACACTGGCCTTTCCTGAGGCCTCATGAGTGGGTCCCTGAGGCCTCCATCATAACTCGAGAGGAACCTGCCACAACTCGAGAAAAACCAGGAGGTTCTGCCCTCCAGGCGAGATGAGGCCCTTTTCCGCTGTGGTGTCTCAAAGGAAATCACACCTTCCCTCTTGAACCTTGAAAGAGTCCTTCACACCCTTGATGCAAGTCAAGAATTTCTCCGACATATCCATCTCCACTCGAGGGAAACAGCGAGGGTGCCTCCACAGCTCAAGAGGAGCCCCGTTTCCCTCTCCGCAATGTGAGATGAAGTTTTCTTTCCCTGTATTGACGAGACATGATGCCTTGCATTTCCTTCGCATCTCAAGTGGAGGCCTTCTCTACAGAAAAGTCGAGAGGAACTCCAGGGGTTGTGCAACCATTCCAAAAGACCATCATATGGCTCATTCCACTCCAGCTGAAGCTGATTTCCCTGCACCGCCTCGAATGTTACCCAGAGTATCGACTCACACCATGGTGGCCCCTGTGACAGCCCTGTGGGAAAGCCTTGAGGGAAGGCACAGATCCCTGTGTCAACTCAACGGGAAGCCTGACTCTGCTTCTACAGCGGGGGAGGAAAGTGGATGTACAGTCTCCACTCGAGACAAGGCCTGGCTCTCCTTTGGAGTCTCCAGAGGAACCTCAAGAACCACGTCAGCACTGGAGAGGAAACCTCAAGTGGCTATCTCCGCTCCTGACAAGACATAGAAGGCAGCAAAGAATGGAGAGGAATCCCACGAGTCCCCTCGCAACTCAGAGAAACACTGGCCTTTTCTGAGGCCTCATGAGTCGGTCCCTGAGGTCTCCATCATAACTCGAGAGGAACCTGCTGCAACTCGAGAAAAACCAGGACGTTCTCCCCTTCAGGCGAGATGAGGACAATTTCCGCTGCAGTGTCTCGACGGAAATCATACCTTCCCTTTTGAAACACGATAGCGTCTTTCACACCCTTCCTGCAAATCAAGAAGTTCTTTGACATATCCGTCTCCACTCGCGTGAAACAAGAGTGATCCTCCAAAACTCAAGAGGAGCCCCGTTTCCCTCTCCTCAATGCGAGATGAGGGCTTCTTTCCCTGCTTTTGCGAGACATGATTCCTGGTGTTCCTTTCGTATCTCAGGTGGAGGCCTTCTCTACTGGAAAGTTGAGAGGAACTCCAGGGATCGTAAAAACATTCTGAAAGATCACGAAATGATTCCTTCTACTCCAGCTA
The DNA here is from genome assembly GCA_006410675.1 of Oreotragus oreotragus. NCBI lineage: Eukaryota > Metazoa > Chordata > Mammalia > Artiodactyla > Bovidae > Oreotragus > Oreotragus oreotragus. Next base: position 212,046 of record SJYX01005125.1, read on the forward strand.
AAGCTGATTTCCCTCCACTGCCTCGAATGTTACCCAGAGTATCGACTCACACCATGGTGGCCCCTGTGACAGCCCTGTGAGAAAGCCTTGAGAGAAGGTACAGATCCCAGTGTCAACTCGACGGGAAGCCTGACTCTGCTGTACAGCTGGGGAGGAAAGCGGACGTGCATGTCTGCAATCGAGAAGAGGCCTGACTCCCCTGTGGAGACTCCAGAGGAACCCCAAGAACCCTGTCTGAAGTGGAGAGGAAACTTCAGGTTGTGGCCTACGGTCAGGACAAGGACTTAAGATGCGGCACCAACTGGAGCGGAATCCCGAGAAGACCCTCGCAACTCGCATGGACACTGGCCTTTCCTGAGTCCTCCTGAACGGGTTCCTGAGGTCCGCATCATAACTCTAGAGGACCTGCCGCAACTCGAGAAAAACCAGGAGGTTCTCCCCTACAGGTGAGATGAGGACATTTTCCGCTGTGGTGTCTCGACGGAAATCACACCTTCCCCTTTGAAACATGAAAGCGTCTTTCACACCCTTCCTGCAAGTGAAGAATTCTTTGATATATTCTTCTCCACTCGCTCGAAACAAGAGGGTTCCTCCAAAACTCAAGAGGAGCCCCGTTTCCCTCTCCTCAATGCGAGATGAGGGCTTCTTCCCCTGCTTCGGCAAGACCAGATTCCTCCTGTTTCTTTCGCATGTCAAGTGGAGGCCTTCTCTACACGAAAGTCGAGAGGAATTCCAGAGTTCATGCAACTATTCCGAAAGACCTCGAAATGACTCATTCTACTCCAGCTAAAGCTGATTTCCCTGCACTGCCTCGAACGTTACCCAGAGTATCGACTCACACCATGCTGGCCCCTGTGACAGCCCTGTGGGAAAGCCTTGAGGGAAGGCACAGATCCCTGTGTCAAATTGATGGGAAGCCTGACTCTGCTGCTACAGCTAGGGAGGAAAGCGGACGTGTATGTCTGCAATCGAGATGAGGCCTTACTCCCCTGTGGAAACTCCAGAGGAACCCCAAGAACCCCGTCTGCAGTGCAGAGGAAACTTCAGGTTACGGCCTATGCTCCAGACAAGAACTTAAAATGCGGCACCGATGGGAGAGGAATGCCGAGAATCCCCTCGCAACTCGCATTGTCACTGGCCTTTCCTGAGTCCTCCTGAGTGGGTCGCTGAGGTCCCCGTCGTAACTCGAGAGGAAACGGCCAAAACTCGAGAAAAACCAGGAGGTTCTCCCCTCTAGGCAAGATGAGGCCCTTTTCCACTGCAGGGTCTCGAGGGAAATCACACCTTCCCTTTTGAACCTTGGAGCGTCATTCAAATCCTTGCTACAAGTTAAGACATTCCTGGACATATCTGTCTCCACTCAAGCAGAACAACGAAGGTCCCTGCACAACTCAAGAGGATCCCCATTCTCCCCTCCTCAGTGTGAGACGAGGGTTCCTTTCCCTGCTTCGTCGAGAAATGATTCCTAGGCTTCCAGTCGCATATCAAGTGAAGGTGCTCTCCACAGGAACCTAGAGAGGAACTCCCGGGGTCGGGCCACCAAACTAAAAGATTGGCAAAAGTCTCAGTCGAATCCAGATGAACGTGATTACCCTGCAGTTCCTCGAAAGACACCCCGTGTATCGACTGACACCATGGAGGCACGTGTGACAGCCCTGTGGGAAAGCCTAGTGGGAATGACTCAAATCCCTGTGTCAACTCGATGAGAAGCCTCACTGCTACTACATCCCGGAAGGAAAGCGGACTAGCATGTCTCCACACGAGACAAGGCATGACTACCATGTGGAGACTCCAGAGGAACCTCATGAACCACTTCAGCACTGGGGAGGAAACCTCAGGTTGGGGCCTCCGGTCCTGACAAAGACTTAGGAAGCAGCAACGAATGGAGAGGTATCCCACGAGTCCCCTCGCAACTCGGAGAGACAGTGGCCTTTCCTGAGGCCTCATGAGTGGATCCCTGAGGTCACCATCGTAACTTGAGAGGAACCTGACACCACTCGAGAAAAACCAGTATGTTCTACCCTCCAGGCCAGATGAGTATATTTTCCCCTGCTGTTTCTCGACCGAAATCACACCTTCCCTCTTAAACCTCGAAAGCGTCTTTCACTCCCTTGCTGCGAGTCAAGAAGTTCTCTGACATATCCGTCTCCACTCGAGTGAAAGAGCGAGGGTCCCTCCACAACTCAAGAGGAACCCCATTTCCCTCTCCTCAATGCGAGATGAGGGTTTCTTTCCCTGCTTTGGCGAGACATGATTCCTGGTGTTCCTTTCGCATCTCAAGTGGAGGCCTTCTCAACAGGAAAGTCGTAATGAACTCCAGCGTCTGGCAACCATTCCAAAAGATCCCGAAATGACTCATTCCACTCCAGCTGAAGCTGATTACCATGCACTGCCTCGAATGTTACCCAGAGTATCGACTGACATCATGGTGGCCCCTGTGACAGCCGTGTGGGAAAGTCTTGAGGGAAGGCACAGATCCCTGTGTCAACTCGACGGGAAGCCTGACTCTGCTGCTACACCTGGGGAGGAAAGCAAACGTGCATGTCTCCACTCGAGACGAGGCCTGCCTCCCCTGTGGAGACTCCAGAGGAACCCCAAGAACCCTGTCTGCAGTGGATAGGAAACTTCACGTTGTGGTCTACGCTCCAGACAAGGCCTTAAGATGTGGCACCGACTGGAGAGCAGTCCCGAAAAGCCCCTCACAACTCGCATGGGCAATGGCCTTTCCTGAGGCCTTCTGAGCGGGTCCCTGAGGTCCCCGTCGTAACTCGAGAAGGACCTGCCGCAACTCGAGAAAAACCAGGAAGTTCTCCCCTCCAGGCTAGATGAGGTCCTTTTCCGCTGCAGGGTCTCAAGGGAAATCACACCTTCCCTTTTGAACCTCAGAAGCGTCATTCAAACACTTCAGGCTAGTCAAAAAGTTCCGTGACATATCTGTCTCCACTCGAGTAGAACAACGAAGGTATCTGCCCAACTCAAGGGGTTCCCCATTCTCCCCACTTCAGTTTGAGACGAGGGTTCCTTTCCCTGATTCGTTGAAAAATGATTCCTGCCTTCCCGTCACATCTCAAGAGGAGGCGCTCTCCACGGGAAACTCGAGAGTAACTCCAGGGTTCGGGCCACCAAACCAAAAGAAGCACAAAAGTCTCAGTCGAATCCAGATGAATGTGATTTCCCTGCAGTGCCTCGAATGTCACCGCGTGTATCGACTCACACCAAAGTGGTACGTGCGACAGCTCTGTGGGAAAGCCTCGTTGGAAAGCCTCAGTTTCCTGTGTCAACTCGTTGGGAACTTTACACTGCTACTACAGCTCTGGAGGAAAGTGGACTAGCATCTCTCCACACGAAACAAGGCCTGACTCCCCTGTGGAGACTGCAGCAGAACCTCAAGAACCATGTCAGAACTGGAGAGGAAACCTCAGGTTCCGGCCTTCACTCCTGACACACATTTAGGAAGCAGCACAGAATGGAGAGGAATCCCACGAGTCCCCTCGCAACTCGGAGAGACAGTGGCCTTTCCTGAGGTCTCATGAGTGGATCCCTGAGATCTCCATCATAACTCGAGGGGAACCTGCCACAACTCGAGAAAAACCAGGAGATTCTGCCCTCCAGACGAGATGAGGCCCTTTTCCTCTGCAGTGTCTTGACGGAAATCACACCTTCCGTCTCGAACCTCGAAAGCGTCCTTCACACNTCCCCATTCTCCCCTCCTCAGTGTGAGACGAGGGTTCCTTTCCCTGCTTCGTCGAGAAATGATTCCTAGGCTTCCAGTCGCATATCAAGTGAAGGTGCTCTCCACAGGAACCTAGAGAGGAACTCCCGGGGTCGGGCCACCAAACTAAAAGATTGGCAAAAGTCTCAGTCGAATCCAGATGAACGTGATTACCCTGCAGTTCCTCGAAAGACACCCCGTGTATCGACTGACACCATGGAGGCACGTGTGACAGCCCTGTGGGAAAGCCTAGTGGGAATGACTCAAATCCCTGTGTCAACTCGATGAGAAGCCTCACTGCTACTACATCCCGGAAGGAAAGCGGACTAGCATGTCTCCACACGAGACAAGGCATGACTACCATGTGGAGACTCCAGAGGAACCTCATGAACCACTTCAGCACTGGGGAGGAAACCTCAGGTTGGGGCCTCCGGTCCTGACAAAGACTTAGGAAGCAGCAACGAATGGAGAGGTATCCCACGAGTCCCCTCGCAACTCGGAGAGACAGTGGCCTTTCCTGAGGCCTCATGAGTGGATCCCTGAGGTCACCATCGTAACTTGAGAGGAACCTGACACCACTCGAGAAAAACCAGTATGTTCTACCCTCCAGGCCAGATGAGTATATTTTCCCCTGCTGTTTCTCGACCGAAATCACACCTTCCCTCTTAAACCTCGAAAGCGTCTTTCACTCCCTTGCTGCGAGTCAAGAAGTTCTCTGACATATCCGTCTCCACTCGAGTGAAAGAGCGAGGGTCCCTCCACAACTCAAGAGGAACCCCATTTCCCTCTCCTCAATGCGAGATGAGGGTTTCTTTCCCTGCTTTGGCGAGACATGATTCCTGGTGTTCCAGAATGACTCAAATCCCTGTGTCAACTCGATGAGAAGCCTCACTGCTACTACATCCCGGAAGGAAAGCGGACTAGCATGTCTCCACACGAGACAAGGCATGACTACCATGTGGAGACTCCAGAGGAACCTCATGAACCACTTCAGCACTGGGGAGGAAACCTCAGGTTGGGGCCTCCGGTCCTGACAAAGACTTAGGAAGCAGCAACGAATGGAGAGGTATCCCACGAGTCCCCTCGCAACTCGGAGAGACAGTGGCCTTTCCTGAGGCCTCATGAGTGGATCCCTGAGGTCACCATCGTAACTTGAGAGGAACCTGACACCACTCGAGAAAAACCAGTATGTTCTACCCTCCAGGCCAGATGAGTATATTTTCCCCTGCTGTTTCTCGACCGAAATCACACCTTCCCTCTTAAACCTCGAAAGCGTCTTTCACTCCCTTGCTGCGAGTCAAGAAGTTCTCTGACATATCCGTCTCCACTCGAGTGAAAGAGCGAGGGTCCCTCCACAACTCAAGAGGAACCCCATTTCCCTCTCCTCAATGCGAGATGAGGGTTTCTTTCCCTGCTTTGGCGAGACATGATTCCTGGTGTTCCTTTCGCATCTCAAGTGGAGGCCTTCTCAACAGGAAAGTCGTAATGAACTCCAGCGTCTGGCAACCATTCCAAAAGATCCCGAAATGACTCATTCCACTCCAGCTGAAGCTGATTACCATGCACTGCCTCGAATGTTACCCAGAGTATCGACTGACATCATGGTGGCCCCTGTGACAGCCGTGTGGGAAAGTCTTGAGGGAAGGCACAGATCCCTGTGTCAACTCGACGGGAAGCCTGACTCTGCTGCTACACCTGGGGAGGAAAGCAAACGTGCATGTCTCCACTCGAGACGAGGCCTGCCTCCCCTGTGGAGACTCCAGAGGAACCCCAAGAACCCTGTCTGCAGTGGATAGGAAACTTCACGTTGTGGTCTACGCTCCAGACAAGGCCTTAAGATGTGGCACCGACTGGAGAGCAGTCCCGAAAAGCCCCTCACAACTCGCATGGGCAATGGCCTTTCCTGAGGCCTTCTGAGCGGGTCCCTGAGGTCCCCGTCGTAACTCGAGAAGGACCTGCCGCAACTCGAGAAAAACCAGGAAGTTCTCCCCTCCAGGCTAGATGAGGTCCTTTTCCGCTGCAGGGTCTCAAGGGAAATCACACCTTCCCTTTTGAACCTCAGAAGCGTCATTCAAACACTTCAGGCTAGTCAAAAAGTTCCGTGACATATCTGTCTCCACTCGAGTAGAACAACGAAGGTATCTGCCCAACTCAAGGGGTTCCCCATTCTCCCCACTTCAGTTTGAGACGAGGGTTCCTTTCCCTGATTCGTTGAAAAATGATTCCTGCCTTCCCGTCACATCTCAAGAGGAGGCGCTCTCCACGGGAAACTCGAGAGTAACTCCAGGGTTCGGGCCACCAAACCAAAAGAAGCACAAAAGTCTCAGTCGAATCCAGATGAATGTGATTTCCCTGCAGTGCCTCGAATGTCACCGCGTGTATCGACTCACACCAAAGTGGTACGTGCGACAGCTCTGTGGGAAAGCCTCGTTGGAAAGCCTCAGTTTCCTGTGTCAACTCGTTGGGAACTTTACACTGCTACTACAGCTCTGGAGGAAAGTGGACTAGCATCTCTCCACACGAAACAAGGCCTGACTCCCCTGTGGAGACTGCAGCAGAACCTCAAGAACCATGTCAGAACTGGAGAGGAAACCTCAGGTTCCGGCCTTCACTCCTGACACACATTTAGGAAGCAGCACAGAATGGAGAGGAATCCCACGAGTCCCCTCGCAACTCGGAGAGACAGTGGCCTTTCCTGAGGTCTCATGAGTGGATCCCTGAGATCTCCATCATAACTCGAGGGGAACCTGCCACAACTCGAGAAAAACCAGGAGATTCTGCCCTCCAGACGAGATGAGGCCCTTTTCCTCTGCAGTGTCTTGACGGAAATCACACCTTCCGTCTCGAACCTCGAAAGCGTCCTTCACACCCTTGCTGCAAGTCAAGAAGTTCTCCGACATATCCGTCTCCACTCGAGTGAAAGAGCGAGGGTCCCTCCACAACTCAAGAGGAACTCCGTTTCCCTCTCCTCAATGGGAGATGATGTTTTCTTTTCCTGCTTCTACGAGACATGATGCCTGGCGTTCCCTTCGCATCTCAAGTGGAGGCTTTCTCTACAGGAAAGTCGAGAGGAACTCCAGGGGTCGTGCAACCATTCCAAAAGACCACCACATGACTTTTTTCACTCCAGCTGAAGCTGATTTCCCTGCACTGCCTCGAATGTTACCCAAAGTATCGACTCACACCATCGTGACCCCTGTGACAGCCCTGTGGGAAAGCCTTGAGGGAAGGCACAGATCCCTGTGTCAACTCGACGGGAAGCCTGACTCTGCTGCTACACCTGGGGAGGAAAGCGGACGTGCATGTCTCCACTTGAGACGAGGCCTGGCTCCCTTGTGGAGACTCCAGAGGAACCCGAAGAACCCTGTCTGTAGTGGATGTGAAACTTCACGTTGTGGTCTATGCTCCAGACAAGGCCTTAAGATGTGGCACCGACTAGAGAGAAATCCCAAAAAGCCCCTCACAATTTGCTTGGACACTGGCCTTTCCTGAGGCCTCTTGATCGGGTCCCTGAGTTCCCCGTCGTAACTCAAGAGGAACCTGCCAAAACTCGAGAAAAACCAGGAGGTTCTCCCCTCCAGGAGAGATGAGGCCCTTTTCCACTGCAGGGACTCAAGGGAAATTACAACTTCCCTCTTGAACCACGGAAGGTTCGTTCAAACACTTGAGGCTAGTCCAAAATTCCCCGACATATCTGTCTCCACTCGAGTAGAACTACGAAGGTCCCTGCACAACTCAAGAGGTTCTCCATTCTCCCATCTTCAGTATGATACGAGGGTTCCTTTCCCTGATTCGTCGAGAAATGATTCCTGCCTTCCCGTCGCATTTCAAGAGGAGGCACTCTCCACAGGAAACTCGAGAGGAACTCCAGGGGTCGAGCCACCAAACCAAAAGAGGCTCAAAAGTCTCAGTCGAATCCAGATGAATGTGATTTCCCTGCAGTGCCTCTACTGTCACCCCGTGTATTGACTCACACCACGGTGGTACGTGCGACAGCTCTGTGGGAAAGCCTCGTTGGAAAGCCTCAGTTTCCTGTGTCAACTCGATGGGAACTTTACACTGCTACTACAGCTCTGGAGGAAAGTGGACTAGCATCTCTCCAAACGAGATAAGGCCTGGCTCCCATGTGGAGTCTCCAGAGGCACCTCAAGAACCACGTCAACACTGGAGAAGAAAACTCAGATTGTGGCCTCCACTCCTGACAAAGCCTTAGGAAGCAGCAACGAATGGAGAGGAATCCCACGAGTCGCCTGGCAACTCGGAGAGACACGGGCCTTTCCTGAGGTCTCATGAGTGGATCCCTGAGATCTCCATCGTAACTCGAGGGGAACCTACCACAACTCGAGAAAAACCAGGAGGTTCTGCCCTCCAGACGAGATGAGGCCCTTTTCCTCTGCAGTGTCTTGACGGAAATCACACCTTCCGTCTCGAACCTCGAAAGCGTCCTTCACACCCTTGCTGCACGTCAAGAAGTTCTCCGACATATCCATCTCCACTCGAGTGAAAGAGCGAGGGTCCCTCCACAACTCAAGAGGAACTCCGTTTCCCTCTCCTCAATGCGAGATGACGTTTTCTTTTCCTGCTTCGACGAGACATAATGCCTGGCGTTACCTACGCATCTCAAGTGGAGGCCTTCTCTACAGGAAAGTCAAGACGAACTCCAGGGTCGTGCAACCATTCCAAAAGACCACCTTATATCTTTTTCCACTCCAGCTGAAGCTGATTTCCCTGCACTGCCTCAAATGTTACCCAAAGTATCGACTCACACCATGGTGACCCCTGTGACAGCCCTGTGGGAAAGCCTTGAGGGAAGGCACAGATCCCTGTGTCAACTCGATGGGAAGCTTGACTATGCTGCTACAGCTGGGGAGGAAAGCGGACGTGCATGTCTTCACTCGAGACGAGGCCTGACTCCCCTGTGGAGACTCCAGAGAAACCCCAAGAACCCTGTCTGCACTGGAGAGGAAACTTCAGGTTGCGGCCTAAGGTCCAGATAAGGACGTAAGATGTGGCACTGACTGGAGAGGAATCCCGAGAAGGCCCTCACAAATCCCATGGACACTGTCCTTTCCTGAGGCCTCTTGAGCGGTTCCCTGAGGTCCGCATCGTAACTCCAGAGAAACCTGACACAACTCGAGAAAAACNTGAGGCCCTTTTCCTCTGCAGTGTCTTGACGGAAATCACACCTTCCGTCTCGAACCTCGAAAGCGTCCTTCACACCCTTGCTGCAAGTCAAGAAGTTCTCCGACATATCCGTCTCCACTCGAGTGAAAGAGCGAGGGTCCCTCCACAACTCAAGAGGAACTCCGTTTCCCTCTCCTCAATGGGAGATGATGTTTTCTTTTCCTGCTTCTACGAGACATGATGCCTGGCGTTCCCTTCGCATCTCAAGTGGAGGCTTTCTCTACAGGAAAGTCGAGAGGAACTCCAGGGGTCGTGCAACCATTCCAAAAGACCACCACATGACTTTTTTCACTCCAGCTGAAGCTGATTTCCCTGCACTGCCTCGAATGTTACCCAAAGTATCGACTCACACCATCGTGACCCCTGTGACAGCCCTGTGGGAAAGCCTTGAGGGAAGGCACAGATCCCTGTGTCAACTCGACGGGAAGCCTGACTCTGCTGCTACACCTGGGGAGGAAAGCGGACGTGCATGTCTCCACTTGAGACGAGGCCTGGCTCCCTTGTGGAGACTCCAGAGGAACCCGAAGAACCCTGTCTGTAGTGGATGTGAAACTTCACGTTGTGGTCTATGCTCCAGACAAGGCCTTAAGATGTGGCACCGACTAGAGAGAAATCCCAAAAAGCCCCTCACAATTTGCTTGGACACTGGCCTTTCCTGAGGCCTCTTGATCGGGTCCCTGAGTTCCCCGTCGTAACTCAAGAGGAACCTGCCAAAACTCGAGAAAAACCAGGAGGTTCTCCCCTCCAGGAGAGATGAGGCCCTTTTCCACTGCAGGGACTCAAGGGAAATTACAACTTCCCTCTTGAACCACGGAAGGTTCGTTCAAACACTTGAGGCTAGTCCAAAATTCCCCGACATATCTGTCTCCACTCGAGTAGAACTACGAAGGTCCCTGCACAACTCAAGAGGTTCTCCATTCTCCCATCTTCAGTATGATACGAGGGTTCCTTTCCCTGATTCGTCGAGAAATGATTCCTGCCTTCCCGTCGCATTTCAAGAGGAGGCACTCTCCACAGGAAACTCGAGAGGAACTCCAGGGGTCGAGCCACCAAACCAAAAGAGGCTCAAAAGTCTCAGTCGAATCCAGATGAATGTGATTTCCCTGCAGTGCCTCTACTGTCACCCCGTGTATTGACTCACACCACGGTGGTACGTGCGACAGCTCTGTGGGAAAGCCTCGTTGGAAAGCCTCAGTTTCCTGTGTCAACTCGATGGGAACTTTACACTGCTACTACAGCTCTGGAGGAAAGTGGACTAGCATCTCTCCAAACGAGATAAGGCCTGGCTCCCATGTGGAGTCTCCAGAGGCACCTCAAGAACCACGTCAACACTGGAGAAGAAAACTCAGATTGTGGCCTCCACTCCTGACAAAGCCTTAGGAAGCAGCAACGAATGGAGAGGAATCCCACGAGTCGCCTGGCAACTCGGAGAGACACGGGCCTTTCCTGAGGTCTCATGAGTGGATCCCTGAGATCTCCATCGTAACTCGAGGGGAACCTACCACAACTCGAGAAAAACCAGGAGGTTCTGCCCTCCAGACGAGATGAGGCCCTTTTCCTCTGCAGTGTCTTGACGGAAATCACACCTTCCGTCTCGAACCTCGAAAGCGTCCTTCACACCCTTGCTGCACGTCAAGAAGTTCTCCGACATATCCATCTCCACTCGAGTGAAAGAGCGAGGGTCCCTCCACAACTCAAGAGGAACTCCGTTTCCCTCTCCTCAATGCGAGATGACGTTTTCTTTTCCTGCTTCGACGAGACATAATGCCTGGCGTTACCTACGCATCTCAAGTGGAGGCCTTCTCTACAGGAAAGTCAAGACGAACTCCAGGGTCGTGCAACCATTCCAAAAGACCACCTTATATCTTTTTCCACTCCAGCTGAAGCTGATTTCCCTGCACTGCCTCAAATGTTACCCAAAGTATCGACTCACACCATGGTGACCCCTGTGACAGCCCTGTGGGAAAGCCTTGAGGGAAGGCACAGATCCCTGTGTCAACTCGATGGGAAGCTTGACTATGCTGCTACAGCTGGGGAGGAAAGCGGACGTGCATGTCTTCACTCGAGACGAGGCCTGACTCCCCTGTGGAGACTCCAGAGAAACCCCAAGAACCCTGTCTGCACTGGAGAGGAAACTTCAGGTTGCGGCCTAAGGTCCAGATAAGGACGTAAGATGTGGCACTGACTGGAGAGGAATCCCGAGAAGGCCCTCACAAATCCCATGGACACTGTCCTTTCCTGAGGCCTCTTGAGCGGTTCCCTGAGGTCCGCATCGTAACTCCAGAGAAACCTGACACAACTCGAGAAAAACCAGAAGGTTCTCCCCTCTAGGCGAGATGAGGCCCTTTTCCGCTGCAGGGACTCAAGGGAAATCACACCTTCCCTCTTGAACCTCAGGAGCGTCGTTCAAACACTGGAGGCTAGTCAAAAAGTGCCCTGACATATCTGTCTCCACTCGAGTAGAACAACCAAGGTCCCTGCACAACTCAAGAGGATCCCCATTCTCCCCTCTTCAGTGTGAGACGAGGGTTTCTTTCCCTGATTCGTCGAGAAATGATCCCTGCCTTCCCGTCGCATCTCAAGGGGAGGCGCTCACCACAGGAAACTCGAGGGGAACTCCAGGACTCGGGCCATCAAACCAAAAGAGGCGCAAATGTCTCAGTAGAATCCATATGAAAGTGATTTCACTGCAGTGCCTCAAATGTCACCCCGTCTATCGACTGACACCACGCTGGCACGTGTGACAGCCCTGTGGGAAAGCCTCATAGGAAAGCTTCAGATCCCTGTGTCAACTCGGTGGGAAGCCTCACACTGCTACTACAGCTCGGGAGGAAAGCAGAGTATCATGTCTCCACACGAGAAAATCCCTGACTCCCCTGTGGAGACTACAGAGGAACCTCAAAACCATGTCAGCACAGGAGAGGAAACCTCAGGATCCGGCATTCGCTCCTGACAAACAGTTAGGAAGCAGCAACGAATGGAGAGGAATCCCACAATTCCCCTCAAAACTTGGAGAAACACTGATCTTTCCTGAGGCCTCCTGAGCGGGTTCCTGAGGTCCCCTTCATAACTTGAGAGGAACCTGTCGCAACTCGGAAAAATCCAGGAGGTTCTCCCCTCCGGGCGAGACGAGGGATTTTTTGCTGCAGGGCCTCATTTGAAATCACATCTTCCCTCTTGAACCTCGGAAGCGTCATTCAAACTCTTGAGGCTAGTCAAAAAGTTCCCCGACATATCTGTCTCCACTTGAGTGGAACAATGAAGGTCCCTACACAACTCAAGAGGATCCCCATTCTCCCTCTCAGTGTGAGGCGAGGGTTCCTTTCCCTGATTCGTCGAGAAATGATTCCTGGTTTCCCGTCGCTTCTCAAGAGGAGGCACTCTCCACAGGAAACTCGAGAGGATCTACAGGGGTCGGGCCACCAAACCAAAAGAGGTGCAAGGCTTCAGTCGAATCCAGATGAACTGATTACTCTGAAGTGCCTCGAATGTCACCCCGTGTATCAACTTACACCTCGGTGGCACGTGTGACAGCTCTTTGGGAAAGCCTCGTGGGAAAGCCTCAGATCCCTGTGTCAACTCGATGGGAAGCCTCACACTGCTACTACAGCTCGAGAGGAAAACATACTAGCATGTCTCCACACGACACAAGGCTTGGCTCCCCTGTGGAGTCTTCAGAGGAATCTCAAGAACCACATCAGAACTGGAGAGGAATCCTCAGGTTGCGGCCTCCGCTCCTGACAAAGACATAGGACTCAGCAACAAATGGAGAGGAATCCCACGAGTCCCCTCGCAACTCGAAGAGACACAGGCCTTTCCTGAGGCCTCATGAGTGGGTCCCTGAGGTCTGCATCGTAACTCTAGAGTCACCTGCCGCAACTCGAGAAAAACCAGGAGGTTCTCCCCTCCAGGATAGATGAGGACATTTTCCACTGTGGTATCTCAACGGAAATCCCTCTTTCCCTCTTGAAACTCGAAAGCGTCTTTCACACCATTGATGCAAGTCAAAAAGTTCTCTGACATATCTGTCTCCACTCGAGCGATACAAGAGGGTCCCTCCAACCTCAAGAGGAGCCCTGTTTCCCTCTCCTCAATGCAAGATGAGGGTTTCTTTCCCTGCTTCAGCGAGACAGGATTCCTGGTGTTCCTTTCGGATGTCAAGTGGAGGCCTTCTATACAGGAACATCGATGAACTCTAGGGGTCGTGCAACCATTCCAAAAGACCACAAAATGACTCATTCTACTCCAGCTAAAGCTGACTTCCCTGCACTACCTAGAATTTTACCCAGAGTATTGACTCACACCATGGTGGACCCTGTGACAGACCTGTGGGAAAACCTTGAGGGAAGGCAGAGATTCCAGTTTCAACTCGACGGAAAGCTTGACTCTGCTGCTACAGCTGGGTAAGAAAGCGGACGTGCATGTCTTCACTCGAGACGAGGCCTAACTCCCCTGTGGAGACTCCAGATGAACCCCACGAACCCTGTCTGCACTGGAGAAGAAAGTTCAGGTTGTGGCCTACGGTCCAGACAAGGACTTAAGAAGTGGCACCAACTGGAGAGGAATCCCGAGTAGCCCCTGGCAACTCGCATGAACACTGGCCTTTCCTGTGGCCTCCTGAGCGGGTCCCTGAGTTCCCTGTCATAACTCAAGAAGAACCTGCCACAACTCGAGAACAACCAGGAGGTTCTCCCCTCCAGGCGAGATGAGGCCCTTTTCCACTGCAGGGTGTCGAGGGAAATCACACTTTCCCATTTGAACCTCGGAAGCATCCTTCAAACTCTTGCTGCAAGTTAAGATGTTCCCCAACATATCTGTCTTCACTCGAATACAACAACGAAGGTCCCTGCAGAACTCAAGAGGATTCCCATCTCCCATCCTCAGTGTGAGACGAGGGTTCCTTTCCCTAATTCGTCGAAAATGATTCCTGCCTTCCTGTCGCTTCTTAAGAGGAGGCGCTCTCCACAGGAAACTTGAGAGGAACTCCAGGGGTCGGGCCACCAAACCAAAAGAGGCGCAATGGTTTCAGTCGAATCCAGATGAACGTGATTACCCTGCAGTGCCTCGAATGTCACCCCGTGTATCGACTCACACCAGGATGGAACGTGTGACAGCTCTGTGGGAAAGCCTCGTGGGTAAGCCTCAGATCCCTGTGTCAACTCAATGGGAAGCCTCACACTGCTACTACAGCTCGGGAGGAAAACGGACTAGCATGTCTCCACATGATACAAGGCCTGGCTCCCCTGTGGAATCTCCAGGGGAACCTCAAGGACCACGTCAGCACTGGAGAGTAATCATCAGGTTGCGGCCTGTGTTCCTGAGAAAAACTTAGGATGAAGCAACGAATGGAGAGGAATCCCACGACTCCACATGATACAAGGCCTGGCTCCCCTGTGGAATCTCCAGGGGAACCTCAAGGACCACGTCAGCACTGGAGAGTAATCATCAGGTTGCGGCCTGTGTTCCTGAGAAAAACTTAGGATGAAGCAACGAATGGAGAGGAATCCCACGATTCCCCACGCAACTCGGAGAGACACTGGCCTTTCCTGAGGCCTCATGAGTGGGTCCCTGAGGTCTCCATCGTAACTCTAGAGGAACCTGCCGCAACTCGAGAAAAACCAGGAGGTTCTCCCCTCCAGGATAGATGAGGACATTTTCCGCTGTGGTGTCTTGACGGAAATCACACCTTCCATCTTTAAACTCAAAAGAGTCTTTCACACCCTTGCTTGAAGTCAAGAAGTTCTCCGACATATCCATCTCCACTCATGCGAAACAAGAGGGTCCCTCCAAAACACAAGAGGAGCCACGTTTCCCTCTCCTCAATGCGAGATGAGGGTTTCTTTTCCTGTCTTGGCGAGACAGGATTCCTGGTGTTCAATTCGCATCTTAAGTGGAGGCCTTCTCTAGAGGAAAGTCGAGATGAACTCCAGGGGTTGTGCAACCATTCCTAAAGAACAAGAAATGACTCATTCTGCTCCAGCTAAAGCTGATTCCCCTGCACTGCCTCGAATGTTACCCAGAGAATCGACTCACACCATGGTGTCCCCTGTGACAGCCCTGTGGGAAAACCTTGAGGGAAGGCACAGATCCCTGTGTCAACTCGACGGGAAGCTTGACTCTGCTGCTACAGCTTGGGAGGAAAGCGGACGTGCATGTCTCCACTCGAGATGAGGCCTGACTCCTCAGGGGAGACTCCAGAGGAACCCCCAGAACACTGTCTGCACTGAAGCGGAAACTTCATGTTGCGGCCTACGGTCCAGACAAGGACTTCTGATGCAGCACTGACTGGAGAGGAATCACGAGAAACCCCTCATTACTTGCATGAACCCTGGCCTTTCCTGAGGCCTCCTGAGCGGGTCCCTGAGGTCCCCATCATAACTCGAGAGGAACCTGCCACAACTCGAGAAAAACCAGGAAGTTCTCCCCTCCAAGCGAAATGAGGCCCTTTTCCACTGCAGGGTCTCAAGGGAAATCACACCTTCCCTCTTGAACCTTGGGAGCATCATTCAAACACTTGAGGCTAATCAAAAAGTTCCCTGACATATCTGTCTCCACTCGAGTAGAACAACGAAGGTCTCTGCACAATTCAAGAGGATCCCCATTCTCCCATCATCAGTGTGAGACGAGGGTTCCTTTCCCTAATTCGTCGAGAAATGATTCCTGCCTTCCTTTCGCATGCAGTAGGCGATCTCCACAGGAAATTCGAGAGGAACTCCAGGGGTCGGGCCACCAAAGCAAAAGAGGCGCAAAAGTCTCATTCGAATCCAGAAGAACGTGATTACCCTGCAGTGCCTCGAATGTCACCCCGTGTATCGACTCACACCACGGTGGCACGTGTGACAGCTCTGTGGGAAAGCCTCGTGGGAAAGCCTCTGATCCCTGTGTCAACTCGATGGTAAGCCTCACACTGCTACTACAGCTCGGGAGGAAAAAGAACTAGCAAATCTACACACGAGACAAGGCCTGGCTCCCCTGTGAAGTCTCCAGAGGATCTTCAAGAACCACGTCAGCACTAGAGAGGAAACCTCAGGTTGTGGCCACTGCTCGTGACAAAGTCTTAGGTCGAAGCAACGAATGGAAAGGAATCCCAAGAATGCCCTCGCAACTCGGAGAGACACTGGCCTTTCCTGAGGCCTCATGAGGGGTCCCTGAGGTCTCCATCGTAACTCTAGAGGAACCTGCCGCAACTCGAGAAAAACCAGGAGGTTCTCCCCTCCAGGATAGATGAGGACATTTTCCGCTGTGGTGTCTTGACGGAAATCACACCTTCCATCTTTAAACTCAAAAGAGTCTTTCACACCCTTGCTTGAAGTCAAGAAGTTCTCCGACATATCCATCTCCACTCATGCGAAACAAGAGGGTCCCTCCAAAACACAAGAGGAGCCACGTTTCCCTCTCCTCAATGCGAGATGAGGGTTTCTTTTCCTGTCTCGGCGAGACAGGATTCCTGGTGTTCAATTCGCATCTTAAGTGGAGGCCTTCTCTAGAGGAAAGTCGAGATGAACTCCAGGGGTTGTGCAACCATTCCTAAAGAACAAGAAATGACTCATTCTGCTCCAGCTAAAGCTGATTTCCCTCCACTGCCTCGAATGTTACCCAGAGAATCGACTCACACCATGGTGTCCCCTGTGACAGCCCTGTGGGAAAACCTTGAGGGAAGGCACAGATCCCTGTGTCAACTCGACGGGAAGCTTGACTCTGCTGCTACAGCTTGGGAGGAAAGCGGACGTGCATGTCTCCACTCGAGATGAGGCCTGACTCCTCAGGGGAGACTCCAGAGGAACCCCCAGAACACTGTCTGCACTGAAGCGGAAACTTCATGTTGCGGCCTACGGTCCAGACAAGGACTTCTGATGCAGCACTGACTGGAGAGGAATCACGAGAAACCCCTCATTACTTGCATGAACCCTGGCCTTTCCTGAGGCCTCCTGAGCGGGTCCCTGAGGTCCCCATCATAACTCGAGAGGAACCTGCCACAACTCGAGAAAAACCAGGAAGTTCTCCCCTCCAAGCGAAATGAGGCCCTTTTCCACTGCAGGGTCTCAAGGGAAATCACACCTTCCCTCTTGAACCTTGGAAGCGTCATTCAAACACTTGAGGCTAATCAAAAAGTTCCCTGACATATCTGTCTCCACTCGAGTAGAACAACGAAGGTCTCTGCACAATTCAAGAGGATCCCCATTCTCCCATCATCAGTGTGAGACGAGGGTTCCTTTCCCTAATTCGTCGAGAAATGATTCCTGCCTTCCTTTCGCATGCAGTAGGCGATCTCCACAGGAAATTCGAGAGGAACTCCAGGGGTCGGGCCACCAAAGCAAAAGAGGCGCAAAAGTCTCATTCGAATCCAGAAGAACGTGATTACCCTGCAGTGCCTCGAATGTCACCCCGTGTATCAACTCACACCACGGTGGCACGTGTGACAGCTCTGTGGGAAAGCCTCGTGGGAAAGCCTCTGATCCCTGTGTCAACTCGATGGTAAGCCTCACACTGCTACTACAGCTCGGGAGGAAAAAGAACTAGCAAATCTACACACGAGACAAGGCCTGGCTCCCCTGTGAAGTCTCCAGAGGATCTTCAAGAACCACGTCAGCACTAGAGAGGAAACCTCAGGTTGTGGCCACTGCTCGTGACAAAGTCTTAGGTCGAAGCAACGAATGGAAAGGAATCCCAAGAATGCCCTCGCAACTCGGAGAGACACTGGCCTTTCCTGAGGCCTCATGAGGGGTCCCTGAGGTCTCCATCGTAACTCTAGAGGAACCTGCCGCAACTCGAGAAAAACCAGGAGGTTCTCCCCTCCAGGATAGATGAGGACATTTTCCGCTGTGGTGTCTTGACGGAAATCACACCTTCCATCTTTAAACTCAAAAGAGTCTTTCACACCCTTGCTTGAAGTCAAGAAGTTCTCCGACATATCCATCTCCACTCATGCGAAACAAGAGGGTCCCTCCAAAACACAAGAGGAGCCACGTTTCCCTCTCCTCAATGCGAGATGAGGGTTTCTTTTCCTGTCTCGGCGAGACAGGATTCCTGGTGTTCAATTCGCATCTTAAGTGGAGGCCTTCTCTAGAGGAAAGTCGAGATGAACTCCAGGGGTTGTGCAACCATTCCTAAAGAACAAGAAATGACTCATTCTGCTCCAGCTAAAGCTGATTTCCCTCCACTGCCTCGAATGTTACCCAGAGAATCGACTCACACCATGGTGTCCCCTGTGACAGCCCTGTGGGAAAACCTTGAGGGAAGGCACAGATCCCTGTGTCAACTCGACGGGAAGCTTGACTCTGCTGCTACAGCTTGGGAGGAAAGCGGACGTGCATGTCTCCACTCGAGATGAGGCCTGACTCCTCAGGGGAGACTCCAGAGGAACCCCCAGAACACTGTCTGCACTGAAGCGGAAACTTCATGTTGCGGCCTACGGTCCAGACAAGGACTTCTGATGCAGCACTGACTGGAGAGGAATCACGAGAAACCCCTCATTACTTGCATGAACCCTGGCCTTTCCTGTGGCCTCCTGAGCGGGTCCCTGAGGTCCCCGTCGTAACTCGAGAGGAACCTGCCGTAACTCGAGAAAAACCACGAGATTCTCCCCTCCAGGCGAGATGAGGCCCTTTTCGGCTGCAGGGTCTAGAGGGAAATCACACCTTCCATCTTGAACCTCGGAAGCGTCCTTCAAACGCTTGCTGCAAGTTAAGACATTCCCCGAGATATCTGTCTCCACTCGAGTAGAACAACGAAGATCCCTGCACAACTCAAGAGGATCCCCATTCTCACCTCCTCAGTGTGAGACAAGGGTTCATTTCCCTGCTTCATCAAGAAATAATTCCTGGCCTTCCCGTCGCATCTCAAGAGGAGGCGTTCCCCACAGAAAACTCGAGAGGAATTCCAGGGGTCGGGCCACGATACAAAAAGAAGCACAAAAGTCTCAGTCAAATCCATATGAACGTAATTTCCCTGCAGTGCAACGAATGTCACCCCGTGTATCGACTGACACCAGGGTGGCACGTGTGACACCCTTGTGGGAATGCCTCGGGGGAAAGACTAAGATCCCTGTGTCAACTCGATGGGAAGTCCCACACTGCTACTACAGCTCAGGAGGAAAGCGGACCAGCATGTCTCCACACGAGACAAGGCCTGACTCCCCTGTGGAGACTCCAGAAGAACCTCAAGAACCATGTCAGCACAGGAGAGGAAACCTCAGGCTCTGGCCTTCGCTCCTTACAAACGCTTAGGAAGCAACACCAAATGGAGAGGAATCCCTCGAGTCTCCTCACAACTTGGAGAGACATTTGCCTTTCCTGAGGCCTCATGAGTGGGTCCCAGAAATCTCCATCCTAACTCAAGAGGAACCTGCCGCAACCCTAGAAAAACCAGGAGGTTCTGCCCTCCAGGCAAGATGAGCCCCTTTTCTGCAGCGGTGTCTTG
This sequence comes from Oreotragus oreotragus, assembly GCA_006410675.1. Classification (NCBI taxonomy): domain Eukaryota; kingdom Metazoa; phylum Chordata; class Mammalia; order Artiodactyla; family Bovidae; genus Oreotragus; species Oreotragus oreotragus. The sequence continues at coordinate 231,361 of SJYX01005125.1, forward strand.
ACGGAAATCACACCTTCCCTCTTGAACCTTGAAAGCGTCCTTCACACCCTTGCTGCAAGTCAATAATTTCTCCAACATATCCGTCTCCACTCGAGCGAAATAGCGAGGGTCCCTCCACAACTCTAGAGGAGCCCCTTTTCCCTCTCCTCAAACCGAGATGACGTTTTCTTTTCCTGCTTCAACGAAACATGATGCCTGGCATTCCCTTCGCATCTCAAGTGGAGGTCTTCTCTACAGGTAAGTCGAGAGGAACTCCAGGGGTCATGCAACCATTCCGAAAGCCCACAAAATGACTCATTCCACTCCAGCTGAAGCTGATTTCCCTGCACTGCCTCGAATGTTACCCAGAGTATCGACTCATACCATGGTGGCCCCTGTGACAGCCGTGTGGGAAAGCCTTGTGGGAAGGCTCAGATCCCTGAGTCAACTCGACGGGAAGCCTGACTCTGCTGCTACAGCTGGAGAGGAATGTGGACGTGCATGTCTCCAATCGAGACGAGGACTGACTCCCCCGTGGAGACTCCAGAGAAACCCCAGGACCCTGTCTGCAGTGGAGAAAAACGTCAGGTGGTGACCTATGCTCCAGACAAGGACTTAAGATGCGGTACCGACTGGAGAGTAATCCGGAAAAGCCCCTCGCAACTCGCATGAACCCTGGCATTTCCTGAGGCCTCCTGAGCGGGTCACTGAGGTCCCCATCGAAACTCGAGAGGAACCTGTCACAACTCGAAAAAAAAACAGGAGGTTCTCCCCTCCAGGCGAGATGAGGCCCTTTTCTGCTACAGGGTCTCAAGGGAAATCACATCTTCCCTCTAGAACCTCGGAAGAGTCCTTCAAACGCTTCCTGCAAGTTAAGACGTTTCCCGATATACCTTTCTCCACTCGAGCAGAACAACGAAGGTCCCTGCACAACTCAAGAGGATCCCCATTCTCCCCGCCCCAGTTTGAAACCAGGGTTCCTTTCCCTGCTTCGTCAAGAAATGATTCCTGGCCTTCCCATCGCCTCTCAAGAGGAGGCGCTCTTCACAAGCAACTCGAGAGGAACTCCAGGGGTTGGGCCACAATACCAAAAGACACGCAAAAGCCTCAGTCGAATCCATATGAACGTTATTTCCCTGCAGTGCCTCGAATGTCATCACGTGTATCGACTGACACCACGGTGGCACGTGTGACAGCCCTGTGGGAAAGCCTCGTGGAAAGCCTCAGATCCCTGTGACAACTCGGGAAGCCTCACACTGCTACTAAAGCTAGGGAGGAAAGGGTACTAGCATGTCTCTACACGAGACAAGGCCTGACTCCCCTGTGGAGACTCCATAGGAACCTCAAGAATCATGTCAGCACTGGAGAGGAATCCTCAGGTTCCGGCCTTTGCTCCTGACAAACACTATGAAAGCAGCAAAGAATGGAGAGGAATCCCACGAGTTACCTCGCAACTCAGAGATACACTTGCCTTTCCTGAGGCCTCATGAGTGGGTCCCAGAGGACTCCATCGTAACTCAAGAGGAACCTGCCCCAACTCGAGAAAAAAAAGGAGGTTCTCCCGTACAGTCGAGATGAGGACATTTTCCGCTGAGGTGTCTTGACGGAAATCACACCTTCCCTCTTCAACCTCGAAAGTGTCCTTCACACCCTTGCTGCAAGTCAAGAAGTTCTCCGACATATTCGTCTCCACTCGAGTGAAACAGTGACGGTCCCTCCCAACTCAAGAGGAGCCCCGTTTCCCTCTGCTCAATGGGAGATGATGTTTTCTTTTTTTTTTTGCTTTTTTTTGTATTTATTTATTTTTTTACACGAACTCCCAAACATGAACTCCCCTCCCACTTCCCACCCCACATCTTCCCTCCAGATCATCCCCATACACCAGCCCCAAGCATCCTGCATCCTGCATTGAACATAGACTGGCAATTCATTTCTTACATGATAGTATACATATTTCAATGCTATTCTCCCAAATCATCCCTCCCTCTCCCTCTCCCTCTCCTTCGATGAGACATGATGCCTGGCCTTCCCGTCGCATATCAAGAGGAGGCACTCTTCACAGGAAAATCGAGAGGAACTCCAGGGGTCGAGCCACCATACCAAAAGACCACGAAATGACTCATTCTACTCCAGCTAAAGCTGATTTCCCTGCACTGCCTCGAATGTTACCCAGAGTATCGACTCACACTATGGTGGCCCCTGTGACAGCCCTGTGGGAAAGATTTGAGTTAAGGCACAGATCCCTGTGTCAACTCGGCAGGAAGCCTGATTCTGCTGCTACAGTGGGGAGGAGTGGACGTGCATGTATACACTCGAGACGAGGCCTGACTCCCCTGTGGAGACTCCAGAGGAACCCCAAGAACCCTGTCTGCAGTGGAGAGGAAAATTCAGTTTGCGGCCTATGCTCCAGACAAGAATTTAAGATGTGGCACCGACTGGAGAGGAATCCCGAGAAGCCCCTCACAACTCGCATGGACCCTGGCCTTTCCTGAGGCCTCCTGAGCGGGTCCCTGAGGTCCCCATCATAACTCGAGAGGAACCTGCCACAACTCGAGAAAAACCAGGAAGTTCTCCCCTCCAAGCGAAATGAGGCCCTTTTCCACTGCAGGGTCTCAAGGGAAATCACACCTTCCCTCTTGAACCTTGGAAGCGTCATTCAAACACTTGAGGCTAATCAAAAAGTTCCCTGACATATCTGTCTCCACTCGAGTAGAACAACGAAGGTCTCTGCACAATTCAAGAGGATCCCCATTCTCCCATCATCAGTGTGAGACGAGGGTTCCTTTCCCTAATTCGTCGAGAAATGATTCCTGCCTTCCTTTCGCATGCAGTAGGCGATCTCCACAGGAAATTCGAGAGGAACTCCAGGGGTCGGGCCACCAAAGCAAAAGAGGCGCAAAAGTCTCATTCGAATCCAGAAGAACGTGATTACCCTGCAGTGCCTCGAATGTCACCCCGTGTATCGACTCACACCACGGTGGCACGTGTGACAGCTCTGTGGGAAAGCCTCGTGGGAAAGCCTCTGATCCCTGTGTCAACTCGATGGTAAGCCTCACACTGCTACTACAGCTCGGGAGGAAAAAGGACTAGCAAATCTACACACGAGACAAGGCCTGGCTCCCCTGTGGAGTCTCCAGAGGATCTTCAAGAACCACGTCAGCACTAGAGAGGAAACCTCAGGTTGTGGCCACTGCTCGTGACAAAGTCTTAGGTCGAAGCAACGAATGGAAAGGAATCCCAAGAATGCCCTCGCAACTCGGAGAGACACTGGCCTTTCCTGAGGCCTCATGAGGGGTCCCTGAGGTCTCCATCGTAACTTAAGAGGAACCTGCCGCTACTCGAGAAAAACCAGGAGGTTCTCCCATGCAGGAGAGATCAGGACATTTTCTGCTGCGGTGTCTAACAGAAATCACACCTTCCCTTTTGAAACTCGAAAGCGTCTTTCACACCCTTACTTCAAGTCAATAAATTCTCCAACATATCCGTCTCCACTCATGCAAAACAAAAGGGTCCCTCGAAAACTCAAGAGGAGCCGCGTTTCCTTCTCCTCAATGCGAGATGAGGCTTTCTTTCCCTGCTTCGGCGAGACATGATTCCTGGTGTTCCTTTCGCACCTGAGGTGGAGGCCTTCTCTACAGGAAAGTCGAGAGGAACTCCAGGGGTCATGCAACCATTGCGAAAGACCACGAAATGACTCATTCTACTCCAGCTAAAGCTGATTTCCTTGCACCGCCTCGAATGTTACCCAGATATCGACTCACACCATGGTGGCCCCTGTGACAGTCCTGTGGGAAAGCCATGAGGGAAAGCACAGATCCCTGTGTCAACTCGACGGGAAGCTTGACTCTGCTGCTACACCTGGGGAGGAAAGAGGACGTGCATGTCTCCACTCGAGACGAGGCCTGACTCCCCTGTGGAGACTCCAGATGAACCCGAAGAACCCTGTCTGCACTGGAGAGAAAACTTCAGTTTGCAGCCTATGCTCCAGACAAGGACTTAAGATGCGGCACTGACTGGAGAAGAATCCTGAGAAGCCCCTTGCAACTCGGATGGACACTGGCCTTTCCTGAAGCCTCCTGAGCGGGTCCCTAAGGTCCCCTTCATAACTCGAGAGGAACCTGCTGCAACTCGAGAAAAACCAGGAGGTTCTCCCCTCCAGGCAAGATAAGGCCCTTTTCCACTGCACGATCTCAAGGGAAATCACACATTCCCTCTTGATCCTCAGAAGCGTCCTTCAAACGCTTGCTGCAGTTTAAGACGTTCCCCGACATATCTGTCTCCACTCGAGTAGAACAACGAAGGTCCCTGCACAACTCAAGAGGATCACCATTCTCCCCTCCTCAGTGTGAGACGAGGGTTACTTTCCCTGCTTCATCGAGAAATGATTCCTGGCCTTCCCTTTGCATCTCAAGTGGAGGTGCTCTCCACAGAAAACTCGAGGGGAACACCAAGGGTCCAGGCACCAAACCAAAATTCGAGAAAAATTCTCAGTCGAATCCATATGAATGTGATTTCCCTGCAGTGCCTCGAGTGTCACCCCATGTACCGACTGACACCACAGTGGCACGTGGGAAAGCCTGTGGGAAAGCCTCGCGAGAAAGCCTCATATCTCTGTGTCAACTCGATGGGAAGCCTCACACTGCTACTACAACTCGGGAGGAAAGCGGACTAGCATGTCTCCATACGAGACAAGGCCTGATTCCCCTGTGGAGACTCCAGAGGATTGTCAAGAACCATGTCAGCACTGGAGAGGAAACCTCAGGTTGTGGCCTCCACTCCTGACAAACACTTAGGAAGCAGCACCGAATGGAAAGGAATCCCACGAGTCCCCTCGCAACTCAGAGAGACACTGGCCTTTCCTGAGGCCTCATGAATGGGTCCCAGAGGTCTCCATCATAACTCGAGAGGAACCTGCCGCAACTCGAGAAAAATCATGAGGTTCTGCCCTCCAGGCGAGATGAGGCCCTTTTCCACTTCGGTGTCTCGACGGAAATCACACCTTCCCTCTTCAACCTCGAAAGTGTCCTTCACACCCTTGCTGCATGTCAAGAAGTTCTCTGACATATCCGTCTCCACTCGCGTGAAAGAGCGAGGGTCCCTCCGCAACTCAAAAGGAGCTCCATTTCCCTCTCCTCAATTTGAGATGACGTTTTCTTTACTTGCTTCGACAAGGCATGATGCCTGGCGGTTCCTTCGCATCTCAAGTGGAGTCCTTCTCTACAGGAAAGTCGAGAGAAACTCCAGGGGTCGTGCAACCATTCCAAAAGACCACAATATGACCTATTCCACTCCAGCTGAAGCTGATTTCCCTGCACTGCCTCGAATGTTACACAGAGTATCGACTCACACCATGGTGGCCCCTGTTACAGCCCTGTGGGAAAGCCTTGAGGGAAGGCACACATCCCTGTGTCAACTCAATGGGAAGCCTGACTCTGCAGCTACAGCTGGGGAGGAACGCGGACGTATATGTCTCCACACGAGACGAGGCCTGACTTCCCTGTGGAGACTCCAGAGGAACCCCAAGAACCTTTTCTGCAGTGGAGAAAAAATTTCAGGTTGCGGGCTACTCTCCAGACAAGGACTTAAGATGTGGCATCGACTGTAGGGGAATCCCGAGAAGCCCTTTGCAACTCGAATGGACACTGGCCTTTCCTGAGGCTTCCTGAGCGGGTCCCTGAGGTCCCCATCGTAACTCGAGAGGAACCTGCTGCAACTCGAGAAAATCCAGGAGGTTCTCCCCCCGAGGCAAGATGAGGCCCTTTTTCACTGCAGGGCCTCGAGGGAAATCACAACTTCCCTCTTGAACCTCAGAAGCGTCCTTCAAACGCTTTCTGCAAGTTAAGACATTCCCCAACATATCTGTCTCCACTCGAGTACAACAAAGAAGGTCCCTTCACAACTCAAAAAGATCCCCATTCTCCCCTCCTCAGTGTGAGACGCGGGTTCCTTTCCCTGATTCATAGATACATAATTCCTGGCCTTCCTGTCCCATCTCAAGAGGAGGCACTCAACACAGGAAACTGGAGAGGAACTCCAGGTGTTGGGCCACAAATACAAAAGATGCGCAAAAGTTTCAGTCAAATCCAGAAAAACCTGATTACCCTGCAGTGCCTCGAATGTCACCCCGGGTATCGACTGACACCATGGTAGCACGTGTGACATCTCTGAGGGAAAGCCTCATGGGACAGCCTCGGATCACTGTGTCAGCTCGATGGGAAGCCTCACACTGGTAGTACAGCTCGGGAGGAAAGCGGACTAGCATGTCTCCACCGGAGACAAGGCCTGACTCCCCTGTGGAGACTACAGAGGGACCTCAAGAACCATGTCAGCACTGGAGAGGAAACCTCAGGTTGCGGCCTCCGTTCCTGACAAACACTTAGGAAGCAGCAACGAATGGAGAGGAATCCCATGAGTCTCCTCGCAACTCGGAGAGACACTAGCCTTTCCTGAGGCCTCATGAGTGGGTCCCAGAGGTCTCCATCGTAATTCGAAATGAACCTGCTGCAACTCGAGAAAAACCAGGAGGTTCTACCCTCCAGGCAAGATGAGGCCCTTTTCCGCTGCGGTGTCATAACGGAAATCACACCTTCCCTCTTGAACCTCTAAAGCGTCCTTCCCACCCTTGCTACAAGTCAAGAAGTTCTCCGACATATCTGTCTCCACTCGAGCCAAACAGCGAGGGTCCCTCCACAATTCAAGAGGAGCCCCGTTTCCCTCTCTTCAGTGAGAGATGACATTTTCTTTCACTGCTTCGACGAGACATGATGCCTGGCGTTCCCTTCGCATCTCCCTTCGCATTCCTTCTCTACAGGAAAGTCGAGAGGAACTCCAGGGGTCATGCAACCATTCCAAAAGACCACCGTATGACTCATTCCACTCCAGCTGAAGCTGACTTCCCTGCACTGCCTCGAATGTTACCCAGAGTATCGACTCACACCCTGGTGGCCCCTGTGACAGCCCTGTGGGAAAGCCTTGAAGGAAGGCACAGATCCCTGTGTCAACTCGACGGGAAGCCTGACTCTGCTGCTACAGCTGGGGAGGAAAGGGGACGTGCATGTCTCCACACGAGACGAGGCCTGACTCCCCTGTGGAGACTCCAGAGGAACCCCAAGCACCCTGTCTGCACTGGAGAGGAAACTTCAGGTTGCGGCCTAAGCTCCAAACAAGGACTTAAGATGTGGCACCCACTGGAGAGGAATCCCGAGAAACCCTTCGCAACTCGCATGGACACTGCCCTTTCCTGAGTCCTCCTGAGTGGGTCCCTGAAGTCCCAGTTGTAACTCAAGAGGAACCTGCTGCAACTCGAGAAAAACCAGGAGGTTCTCCCCTCCAGGAGAGATGAGGCCCTTTTCCACAGCAGGGTCTGAAAGAAAATCACACCTTCCCTCTTGAACCTTGGAAGCGTCGTTCAAACACTGGAGGCTTGTCAAAAAGTTCCCCGACATATCTGTCTCCACTCGAGTAGAACAACGAAGGTCCCTGCACAACTCAAGAGGATCCCCATTCTCCCCTCTTCAGTGTGAGACGAGGGTTCCTTTCCGTGATTCTTCGAGAAATGATTCCTGCCTTCCCATTGCATCTCATGAAGAGGCGCTCTCCACAGGAGACTCGAGAGGAACTCCAGGGGTTGGGCTGCCAAACCAATAGATTTGCAAAAGTCTCAGTCGAATCCAGATGAACGTGATTACCCTGAATTGTCTCGAATTTCACTCCGTCTATCGACTCACACCACGTTGGCACGTGTGACAGCTCTGTGGGAAAGCCTCGTGGGAAGGCCTCAGATCCCTGTGTCAACTTGATGGGAAGCCTCACAGTGCTACTACAGCTCGGGAGGAAAACCGACTAGCATGTCTCCACACAAGACAAGGCCTGGCTCCCCTTTGGAGTCTCCAGAGGAAACCTCAAGGACCACGTCAGCACTGGAGAGGAAAGCTCAGGTTGCAGCCTCCGCTCCTGACAAAGACTTAGGATGCAGCAACGAGTGGAGAGGAATCCCACGAGTCCCCTCGCAGCTCGGAGAGACACTGGCCTTTCCTAAGGGCTCATGGGTGGGTCCCTGAGGTCTCCATCATAACTTGAGAGGAACCTGACGCAACTCGAGAAAAACCAGGAGGTTCTCCCCTCTGAGAGAGTCATTTCCTAGGTAGGTTGATAAGTAGTCTAGAGGTCCCCAAGGAGAGAGGGGTCTGGAATTCTCAAGGAGGAAGAAAGGACAAACTTTTTTTTTTCTTCTCTACATTCCTTAGGATTATATAACAACAATGTATTCTGCCTGAAGATGGTCTCTGGATTAAACCTTCTGGCTAATTCTGTTATCTTAAAATGTAAATTATGGGAGTAGGTCTGGTGAGGTCTTTACAACCTCCAGACATTTTTTGATTCATTGGAGAGTATATAACTTCATTGCTAACTCTAACAAGCGGGTACTCTTTCTACCCCCTTCTGATGCCTATGTCAGAAGCTTTCTCTATCTCTTTTATACTTTAATAAAACTTTATTACACAAAAGCTCTGAGCGATCAAGCCTTGTCTCTGGCCCCAGACTGAATTCTTCTCCTCCGGGGGCCAAGAATCCCAGCGTCATAATTCAACAACAACCTTTCATCTTGGGGGCTAGTCTGGGATCCTTCAGGACAAGATAAGGATGCTTGGAGCTCTAGTTCTTTGTTCTCTTAGCAAACACATTTTCTGCTGTGCTTTACTAACTCTACGGTGTGCTTGTGAATGAATGACATGCCCTGCATGAAGCAAGTAAGGAGCCCTGCTCTGCGATTCCACAGTGATCTTATACGGCTTATGGGAGAAACCTGTCAGGGGTTTCTACCAATCTGCCAAGGCCAAGAAGCACCCGATGTCTCCTTTGGGAACCGACCAGAAATGGGCAAAGTGTGTGGACCGAACTCTCCTT
>SJYX01005126.1:0-16779 GCA_006410675.1 Oreotragus oreotragus
TAATCTTATCCTATTCACTGTCCAAATGCAAGTATATGGGCAATAAATAAGCTTATCATTCTTACATGCAATGCAGAGAGTTGAATGCATGGTAAATACTAAACTGAGTGTATAAGTTTAATTTGTTGACTGAGCCAACAAATCCTTTCTGAGAGAATTCATTCGTTTTGCATGTTTGACTATTTTCTCCTCAGAGGAAGGTTATACTTCCAACTCTTTTGAAGTCAACAAACATAAATCTTTCTCAAAATATCTACACAGTCAACTAGTGGCTGCTGGGTAATTTTCTACCCAGGGACAAAAGGAAAAGAGGATATGGGAGAGGGAGAGAGTTCTTATGTACTACACATTCATGAAAACACACTCTATGTTCCATCCTGGCTCAGTTCAGTTCAGTTCAGTTCAGTCACTCAGTCGTGTTCTACTCTTTGCGACCCCATGAACTGCATCACGCCAGGTCTCCCTGTCCATTACCAACTCCCGGAGTCCACCCAAATCCATGCCCATTGAGTCGGTGATCCCATCCAACCATCTCATCCTGTGTTGTCCCCTTCTCCTCCTGTCCTCTATCTTTCCCAGCATCAGGGTCTTTTCAAATGAGTCAGCTCTTCGCANCCCATGAACTGCATCACGCCAGGTCTCCCTGTCCATTACCAACTCCCGGAGTCCACCCAAATCCATGCCCATTGAGTCGGTGATCCCATCCAACCATCTCATCCTGTGTTGTCCCCTTCTCCTCCTGTCCTCTATCTTTCCCAGCATCAGGGTCTTTTCAAATGAGTCAGCTCTTCGCATCAGGTGGCCAAAGTATTGGAGTTTCAGCTCAGCATCAGTCCTGCCAATGAACACCCAGGACTGATCTCCTTTAGGATGGACTGGTTAGATCTCCTTGCAGTCCAAGGGACTCTCAAGAGTCTTCTCCAACACCACAGGCTCCTCTGTTCATGGTATTTACCAGGCAAGAATACTAGAGTGGGTTGCCATTTTCTTCTCCAGGGGATCTTCCTGAACCTGGGATAGAATCCATGTCTCCTGCATTGGCAGGTGGATTCTTCACCGCTGAGCCACCAGGGACGCCCATCAATATGATTCAGTTCAGTTCAGTCGCTCAGTCATGTCCGATTCTTTGCGACCCCGTGAATCGCAGCACGCCAGGCTTCCCTGTCCATCACCATCTCCCATAATTCACTCAGACTCGCGTCCATCAAGTCAGTGATGCCATCCAGCCATCTCATCCTCGGTCGTCCCCTTTTCCTCCTGTCCCCAATCCCTCCCAGCATCAAAGTCTTTTCCAATGAGTCAACTCTTCGCACAAGGTGGCCAAACTACTGGAGTTTCAGCTTTAGCATCATTCCTTCCAAAGAAATCCCAGAGTTGATCTCCTTCAGAATGGACTGGTTGGATCTCCTTGCAGTCCGAGGGACTCTCAGGAGTCTTTTCCAACACCACAGTTCAAAATGATTAGTGAATAGCAAGAGCTCATATTTTTCTAAAAAACAGCACTGGTTCAAAATCCAAATTATTACCTACTTATCTCTTTCCAGATCCATAACTGAAATTTCAAGGCAAAAAAATAAAAAATATTTTTAGAAATACTATAAGAAATACTATACTATATATATTTCTATCCATGTGTATGTCAAAGTCTACAAAGGAAAACCTGTTATGCAATTCTAGAGACACACACACAAATGGAATGACATTGGTAAAATGTGAGACACATCAAAGTTTCCAATAAAATTTTTGAATAAACTTGTATTGATTTTGGAGAGCTAATTTCAAAGTTTAGATAATCAATTTCACATCATAAATTACTCTTTGCAAAATAGTAATAATTCAGGTAAATGAGCATTTAATAACTATGTATTCATTATAAATGATATTGTTTCTAAGAAAAAGTTCCTGCCTTTCAACACTTCTTTTATTCAAAAAAAAAAAAGGAAATGAAAAGGGAAGGGAAAAATCCATAGTATGAATTTTGTTTATTTTGTCTGTTTGTTGTTTTTGCCTTCCCCACTCAGTTTTTTTTTTTTCTGGATCCAGATATTTAAATTATAAACCAGATAGTTTCATCAGTATACTAGTTTTTTATTTTAAACAATACTGGATTTCATGGAACCAGCGACTCTAAATAAGTTCAGGGACTTCTCAGAGAAACACTAAAAAATGAAGCATAAATCACGAACACAGTTGTTCTGCCATTAAACATTAAGATTAGATCATTTTAAGTCTAGATTTTTATTCCAAGTATTCTGATTAAAATTTATTATATTAGTAATTTTGTTGAAAATATTTACTGAGCCAAGTTCTCCTTGGTGCCAAAGTTACTCCCTAACAGTAAACATAACAGTTCCCAAAAGTGAAGTTCCAGTAGCCTGAGAGAGTTAACGCTCTCCTTGAAGGATTAACTTAAATCCAAAGAAAATACAAGCCCATAAATGTAGAGATTTTAATTAAATGGAAATTAAGAAGAGCACTTTGGAAGACTGGTACAGAAAAAGTCACATTAGGAAATATCCTTTCAGCTGGAAAGAATAATAACCACTTAAAAACTACTAAAAAGTCATTTAAACACAAATTCTATATGACGTCTGTTCGATCATAGTTTTGGGGATGTTTAAGAAAATTGGAGATTTTTAAAAGCACAATATGCAAAAATTTTAATGCATATATATATTTCCCCTCAGACTCTTAAAAGCTAAATTTTTCCCCTAGAGCTCATGTATCTATGTATATAAAAAATGCCTTAAAGCCTAATCTCCTTGGCTCAGAATTCCATGTATGGTTTGTGTGGTATTAATGAATTACTCAAACTGTAGTCAAGATGCCAATCCACCTCATGCCCTTGGGGACCTTATTCTGTCTGTTGCGAACTCTTTCTTCAATATCTTCAACATCTTTATTTACCCAATCTGGCTGGCACCCTTAATTGTTCCTTCCCTGCAAGGCAACAAGAGCTCTATAAGAAGCGTGGCTATGTTCCCAAAACACATGAAGTTTCTCCAGGATCTAGTTCCTACAGTCCATTTTAATGCCTTTCATGACAGCTTTATTTACTCTGTTTTTATCCTACTGCCTTGAATCAGGAGTCTCCCTTTAGATTCACTCAAGTTGAAAATCTGCCTGCCTTGGATTTTTTTCTCCCCTCTCAGAGGACTTTTTTCTTTGTTCTGGAGCCCAGAGACCAGGCCTGCCCAGCTCTAGGCCGGCTGGTTGCTTCCTGACTATTGAACCCACCTCATGACCTGGTTGGCCCATTTATTCACTTATGAAGTTAGCTAAAACTGAGTCTTTTCTTACAGCTTTTAAACATATTCAAGTCTACCTTATCTAAAAAAAAAAAAAAAACCCATGATTTATCTCAAATTCTGTTTTTGAAGACTTCCCTGGCAGTCCAGTGGATAAGACTCTGCTTCTACTGCAGGGGACATGGACTGGGGGAGCTAAAACCCATGTGCCATGTGGCACAGCCAAATAAGTATTAAATTTTAGAAAGGAAAAAGTAAAAAATCTGGAGGAATTGTTTTGAAAATCTTTTTGAATTCTAACTCCTCTCTCTCCTTTCCCTTTTGATCAAGCTCTGTGAACATGCAAGCTACTTTTAGTCTCTACTTCTTTACCTGACAAGCCCCAGACTACGATCCCCCACAGCACACTGAAGCTGCACCATTGGATAAGACTCTGCTTCTACTGCAGGGGACATGGACTGGGGGAGCTAAAACCCATGTGCCATGTGGCACAGCCAAATAAGTATTAAATTTTAGAAAGGAAAAAGTAAAAAATCTGGAGGAATTGTTTTGAAAATCTTTTTGAATTCTAACTCCTCTCTCTCCTTTCCCTTTTGATCAAGCTCTGTGAACATGCAAGCTACTTTTAGTCTCTACTTCTTTACCTGACAAGCCCCAGACTACGATCCCCCACAGCACACTGAAGCTGCACCACCCTCCTAATCACTAGCTCCCACCCATACTCTTCTGGATTTATTTTAGTTAAACTCCTTATGGCCTGAGACTCTATAGACTGTTCTTTCTTTCTTGGAATTCTCTCTTATGATATATGTGGTCCTTCTTTCTTTCGGCTTCCAAGCAGGTCAAAAAGGGGGAGTGAGAATGGCCCTAAATACCAAAGAAAATGGTCTAAAACATAAATAAAAGCATAAAATGTGAATCTCCATATGACTTGCAACATCTCATGTCATCATCATACCCCATACTGAATACAAAGCATCACATAATTGCATATTCATGCTTCATTTTGGTGTCTAATGGCTACTTATTCTGGTGGCTCAGATGACAGAGCATCTACCTGCAAATCAGGAGAACAGTTTGATCCTTTTGTCAGGAAGATCCCCTGGAGAAGGGAATAGCTACCCAATCCAGTATTCTTGCCTGAAGAATTCCATGGACAGAGGATCCTGGGTAGGCTACTGTCCATGGGGTCACAAAGAGTTGGACACGACTGAGTGACTAATACTCTCACTCTATATCTACTTACTCAGCTTTACGGGAAAGCTGCTGGCTGAGGGGGCCAACTTAGTTATAATTCTTGAGGACAAAGAAGGTAAAATAGAGCCTAAGCCAGATTTTCAGTCCTCAGACAAGTTGCATCAAAGCTTCTCTACCTGGGAGGTTACCTGTTGAAGGTTGGGATTTTCTTGAGGCTGAGGCATATATGGTTCCCTAAACTTTCCTGATGGAAAATGGAAGAAAAAATGCTGGAAGAGGTTTTTAAAAAGCAGGACAGACACAAATTTTTTGTTCCCATTGAAGTTTTTGGAGCAATTGCTGAAACCCAGGGCTAAGAGGTGGCTGGGTGAGGAGGTGGTTCCCTTAGAATCAGAGTGGAAGATAAGCATGGGCTTGCTTTACCCTCCCACTAAAGATTCTTTCAGTTCAACAAATATGCATTGAATGGCCCTTATGTGCCAGGCATCCTGTCAGGCAATGGGGATCCAAGGACAGGGAAGGCACAGGTTTTAACCCCAAGGGACAACAGTCTAATGAACAGCCAGTTTTATCAGGTGGACCTCAGAGAATAAAACATAAATAAATCATAAAACATAATAAAACATCAGGAATCTTCAGTTTATCTAGTGAACTCCCTCCTCTTCAACCTCTGTAGGTGGAATCTCAATTTCCACCCATCAGTCCCCTTACAGTACTATTTATACCTGTACTTCTGAGTTCTATAATGACACTTGGGATGAAGCTTTTATCTTCAAACTTTCAGTTTGCCACATGAATTTTACTTCCAGTGAATTTTTTTATAGGGGACATGAATTCACCTCCTGCATGAGTTGTTAAGATATGCAACTTCTGTTGGATAAAACATTGGCAGGGGCTTTTGACTCATCCCATGTTATCCACATTTCTGTTCCTTTCGTAAGTATTCCTACCGCTTTGGGATTTTAGTCGTTAAGAGGACAACCAAATTGAATCAAAACAATTATGCAATAACGTGCATGCCAAGCTTTCCTGGCACTACTTCCCAGAAATTCTACAGTGTTAGAGTGTATTGCCCAAATATTTTATTTACATTCAACTTGTCCCAAGGTATTGCTAAGAATAGGAATGAATATATAGCCTGCTTGTCTGGAATAGTAAGCCACATGGCCATATTTGGACTGGTTAATGTTGCATCTCCCTCATGAATAGAGAATATGGAATTGAAAAATGACTAGCATGGAAGACAGAATGACTCAGAAATCTAAGAATAACTAAATCATGTGAAAAGACCCAAAGGCTGCTTCAAAATGAACTGCATCTGCCCGACTCACAAAACCAGCAAATTACATTATTTAGGTCTTTGCAAAATAGCATCTCACCAGCCTTTCTTCTACATATTTAAATTGGCTTTGGGTTGGTATGGGTTTGCCTTCCTACTGTGAGATAATGTATAGGTTCAAAGGGGCACTTCTAGCTTAAAAATTCATCTTAAACGACCTTGTTTTATATGTGACTATAAATGAATAGCTTCAGCTTCAGCATCAGTCCTTCCAAAGATGGCATCACCAGGCAATGGGCTTCATGTCCATTGCATGGTGACAGGATGGGAGATGGTGAAGGACAGGGAAGCCTGGCGTGCTGCAATCCATGGGGTCACGAAGAGTCAGACACAAGTTGGTGACTGAACAACTACATAAACAAATAACTTGCACTGTCTGACGTTTTAAGAATAGAATAGATCTGAAAATACACTTTGGACAAATCATATGCTCTGTGGAGGTCTAGGAGTCACTAACCACCAAAGCATCAAGAAAGGAAGATAATATGAAAGGCTCAGATGCCATGGGAGATCAACTGTTGCTCCAGTGGACCTAGAGTTCATCATCTAGGATTTGGGAAACAATCAGATCCTCTAAACTGAGTGTCTCCTCCACTTTTATAGTATGAGCCACTTTATTGGGATCTAACTGGGAACAGAACTGAGAGTAATCTGAGAGGACACACTCTTTACCACTCTCATCATGACATTCATTACCAATAAACCATCAAGGAAAGAGCTGAGGACAAGGTCCCTGGAACTGACTGTCACCTGCATGATTAGCCACCTTTGTTAGCCATCCTCTTCATTATCACACTGTGCTCTCTGGAGTTTCCATACTTTGATCAGCAAACAAATCAATATCCTGAATTTCTCCCCCAAAAAGCTCTGCAACCACATGCCTCAATTAAAATCTAGATCTCATCATGGTCTTTGTTTCTCCTGCAGCTCTTTCAAGTGGAGGCTGATTTGTTCTTACCAGCCGTGTAGGCAGCATCACCATCTACCATTGCCATTTCCACATCACTACTTTATCTCTAGAACCCCTGCTCATTTTGGTGCCGTACCACCCAGAGAAAATATTCAGTCTCCTTGACTCCTGTTGCTATAATGCTGAGACAAGCCTAGTTCTTCTTTCTCTTATTTCAAGGCCACCATTTAATGCATTCTAAAATTCTCTCCTTCCAATAAAACGTATTCTATTTTAAACTAATTTTTATTGGAGTATAGTTGCTTTACAATGTTGTGTTAGTTTCTACTATACAACAAAGTGAATCAGCTATACATACATATGTTTCCCCTCTTTTGGGATTTCCTTCCTATTTAGCTCACCGCAGAGCAGAGTAGAGTTCCCTAAGCTATACAGTAGATTCTCACCGTGTGCTCAGTCATGTCTGACTCTTGTAACCTCATGGGCTGTAGCCCACCCAGGCTCCTCCATTGATGGGATTTTCCATGTAAGAATGCTGGAATGGGTTACCATTTCCTTCTCCAGGGGATCTTCCCAACCCAGGGATTGAACCCAGGTCTCCTGCATTGCAGGCAGATTGTTTACCACTGCGCCACCTGGGAAGCCCCAGGTTCTCATCTGTTATCTTATTTACACATAGTATCAATAGTGTATATATGTCAATCCCAATCTCCCAATTCATTCCACCCTCTACTTTTCCCCTTGGTGTCCAAACTTTTGTTCTCCATGTTTGTGCCTCCATTTCTGCTGAAAGCATATTTTAAATCCATACATTTGTCTGCATTGTCACTGTCATACACCTAGCCTAAGTCACCATCATCTCTTTTCTAGATTGTTCTAGGAGCCTTTTACCCAAGCTGCCAATTCAGAGCAGTTAAAGAGAGCAACACCTGTGCAAGTACATGGGGCCTCATGTTTAAAAGAGCCCCGTGTTTTATTTAAAGCTCTGCTGCTGCTGTCTTAAATTTTAAAGAGTTTTGGACTAAGAGGCCTCACATTTTCACTTTGCACTGGGCCTCATACTTATATAGACTGTCCTATTTGTATTCCTGTCCCTTCTAACTCACTCTGTGAAGTCAGTGTATTAGTCTTCCTGTATAAATCATGACAATGACATTCCCCTGTTTAAAATACATTGATGGCTTTCCTCTGCATCTAGATTTAAATCTTCACTCATACTATGGTCTCCAGGGAACGTGGCGGTCCACCCTTCCCCACTCCATCACCCTCCCTCACTGAAGTCTTGAGCACACTGACATCTTTCAGTCTGTTGTACACAGTGATTTCTTTCCTGTCCCTGGTCCTGTGCACAGGCCATTTCCTTGCTTTGAAATACTCTTTCTCACACTACATCCTTTCCATCCATCAACATAAATAGTACTTGATGTGTTACAATGCACTATCTGCCATAACAACCCCCAACACTCAGCGGCTCCTCAAAAACAGTCTTCTCCCTCAGTCATGACAAGTCAGCTGGTGTCAGGTTTTTAAGGAGGATTCAGAGACCCACTCTTTCCAGTGGAGTGGCTCCATCACTTACTAAGGTCTCAGATTCCTTCAGATCTCCACTGTATTCAGCAGAGAGAGGATGGAATAATGTGTGGAGCATCACAGTGGAGATCTGACACCAGGTGTCTAAGAGAAGTGTGTTAATTTTGCCCCCAATTCCACTGGGCCCATATAGTTGTCAAGAGGCCTGAGAAATGTTTTCTTCTTCGTGCCCAATAAGGGAAAGGAGATAGGTTTGAGGTCATGCTACTCTCATGGCTCTCAGAGTCTTACCAGATTACCAGTCTCAAACAACTCAGTGCTATTTGACTGAGCAATTGATGTCTTTCCTATCTCAATGTGTTGGTTGTTTCACTTTTGCATTTTACCTCTTTAGACCACCTGTGCCCAAACTTTTTGGCATAGGGAAAGGTTTTCTGGAAGACAATCCGTCCACGGATGGGGTGGTGGGGGATGTGGGTGGTGAGGTAGTGGTTTTGGAATGATTCAATTTTATTACCTTTATTGTGCACTTTATTTCTATTTTTACTACATTAGCTCCACCTTGGATCACCAGGCATTCGATCCCGGAGGTTGGGTACCCCTGGTTTAGATTATCTCCCCTACTAGGCTGCAAATGCCTATGAGCAGGGATCATTCTCCTCCACCACTAGAGCCTCAGGGCTTAGAGAAGGATCGGGTGTATAGTAGATACTTCATTTAAAAATCTGCTAACTGAAAAAGAGCAGGGAAGATATCTGTCTTTCTCTTCCATGTTAGCAATATTGGTAGCTACTCCTGCCTGTTAGCAGTAGTGACAGACTGGAGGGATTCCCTTCTCTCACAGTGAGATTACTGGCACTGTTAAAGGCAACACATAATAATATTTAGATGCACAAATTTCTGGAAATCTGGAATCAGATTTCCTGGGTTCAAATCCCAAGGTCATTGATTATTAGCTATGTAATCTTGAACAACCTACTCAATCTCTTGAAACCTTGATATCCTTTTCTGTTAAAAAGTATAATAATAACTCAGCCACAGATAAAGAATGAAATAATGCCATTTGCAGCAATATGGATGGAACTAGTAATGATCATATTAAATTAAGTAAGTCATACAAAGACAAATATCATGTATATCACTTACATGTGAAATCTTAGAAAGTGATACCAATGAACTTAGTTACAAAATAAAAATAGGCTCACTGACACAGAAAACAAATCTGTGGTTATCAAAGGGGAAAACCAGGGGGAGGGATAACTTGGGAATTTGGATTAACAGATGCTCATTACTACATAAAAAATAAACAACAAGGACCTACTGTACAGCATAAGGAACTACATTCAATATCTTATAATAATCTATAGTGGAAAAGAATTTGAAATATATGTATAACTGAATCACTTTGCTATAATACCTGAAACACTTTAAGTCAACTATACTTCAATTAAAAATAAACTAAAAATGTAAATGTATAATAACATTGTCCACATCACAGGATTATTGTGAGAATGAAAGAGATATCATAAGTGAAGTGCTTAGTACCATGCTAGGAATAATGGCTCAAGAAGTGTAAGTATGATTATTGCTCACCACTACATACTCATGGTCTGCCCCATACCTTGCTCAAGCAAGCACTCAGTACATATTGGTTGATTAAATGAACAAATGAGGAAGTGAAAAACCTTCTCTCATAGTTAGGTGCACGCACGCATGGTCGCTCAGTTGTGTCCAACTCTTTGGGACACTTTGGACTGTATCCTGCCAGGCTCCTCTGTCCACGAGCTTTTTTCAGGCAAAAATACTGGAGTGAGTTGCCATTTCCTTCTCCAGGGATCTTTCTGACCCAGGGATCAAATCCATGTCTCCTGTGGCTCCTGTGGATTCTGTACGACTTAGACATCAGGGACTCTGATATAAACAAGACATATCTTTATTGGAATCTTACAGTCCATTGATGACCTTAGTTGCTAATGTTCAGCTCTAAGAGAGTGCTCTTAGGCAAGACAATATATACAAGACCTAGAGAACATCCAGCCTTTTTAAAACTGTCTGGCATTATGTGTAAACTTGAACAAGAGCCACAGGGACCATTCTCTGCCCTAGCAATTTTTAGTCTATTTCTCCATTTACATCATCTGATTTTTATATTTTTAAACCGGGTTTTTCCATATACATGAGGAATACTGAAATTTATTTCTATATAAAGAATAATGGTGACAGAAATAAATGACCAGTTCATATTAAACTTGAAAGTCAGTATTTCCAAATAATTTTAAGATATTTTGAAAAAAAATATCAAACAAGTGGATACACATTCAAAAATTTTCAAATGGTATAGAGGAAAATATAACTTAAAAAAATACCTCTCCATTACTGAACACCAGTCCCAGTCCCCAGAAGCAAAAATTGTTGATAATTTCTTATGTTTCTATCCAGAAATTATCTATGCATGATAAGCCCAGGTTAACTTATTTTCGTTACCAAAAATTGGACTCCTATATACAAACTGTTCTGCAACATACTTTTCTTTAACATTTCACCTTCCATATTTTTCTCAACAATGCAGCTCTCATTCCCTTTGCAGACTGCATAATATTTCATTGTATCGATATACTATTACTTTTTAGATACTGTTTGGTGATATTTTTTCCAACTTTATGAAATACAGTTCACATATATAATTCTACCACTTAAAGTGAACAACTCAGTGACTTTTAGTATGTTTACAGAACAGTGCATTCATCATCACAATCAATTTAAGAACATTTTTGTTATGACCCAAAGCCTCATATCCTTTAGTTTTCATGTCCCAGTCCCTCCATCCTCCCACAGCCCCTGACAGCTACTTAATCTAAATTCTGCCTCTACAGATTTGCCAATTCTGGATATTTTATATAAATGGAAACATATAATATATGACCTTCGGTCAATTAGCTTAATGTTTTCAAAGTTCATCCATGTTGCAGCACATGTCACTTATACTATTATTCACTATTCAAACTATAGATATTTAACTTGCTTCTATTTGTTTATGATTGCACATGATCCTGTGCAATTGGGTCAAAAAATTTAAATGTGTGTGTGTGTGTGTGTGTGTATATATATATCTTTGCAGACTTATGGGAAGATTTCTATAAGATAAATTCTTAGAAAGGAAGTCTCTGGATCAAATAATATGTGGCTTTAAATTTGAACGATTTTTCCAAACTACCCTCTAAAAAGTTGTGTCACTTAATTTTAAAATGTTTATCATGCTTTTTGTTTAATTAGCATTTTAAAGTCAGAAATGAAGAAACTCTTCTCATATGTTGGTGTATACATTTGCTTGTATTTCTTTTCTTTTTTAAATGAAATATCCTTTCATGTACTTTGCTGTTTTATANTAAAAAGTTGGGTCACTTAATTTTAAAATGTTTATCATGCTTTTTGTTTAATTAGCATTTTAAAGTCAGAAATGAAGAAACTCTTCTCATATGTTGGTGTATACATTTGCTTGTATTTCTTTTCTTTTTTAAATGAAATATCCTTTCATGTACTTTGCTGTTTTATAGAGGATTATTTTTTTTAGCTCAGTTTTTGCAAGAAGATTAGCTTTTTGTTTGTCATATATGTTACAAATAATTTTCCCTACTTCGTCCTTTGTCTTTGACTTTGTTTATGGTAATTTGCAATACAAAACTTTAAAAATTGTAAATAGTTAATATATCATCCATCTTTTCCTTTCTTGGTAATTTCATGATAGTTAAAGATGACTTCTGTGCTCATAAAAAATTCCTTTGCTTTCTTTTGGTGATTCTAAATTGTTACAATATTGTTTCTGTTATATGTTTTAGTTTTTTTTTTGTAAGGTATGTGGGATTGTAGCTCCCTGACCAGGGATCAAACCCTCACCCCCTGTATTGGAAGGCAAAGCCCTAACCACTGGACCACCAGGGAAGTCCCCATGACTCCCCATTTCTTTACCAGTACCACATCATCATGAGAAACGCTGGACTGGAAGAAACACAAGCTGAAATCAAGATTGCTGACAGAAATATCAATAACTACAGATATGCAAATCATACCACACTTATGGAAGAAAGTGAAGAGGAACTAAAAAGCCTCTTGATGAAAATAAAAGAGGAGAGTGATAAAGTTGGCTTAAAGCTCAACATTCAGAAAACGAAGATCATAGCATCCGGTCCCATCACTTCACGGGAAATAGATGGGGAAACAGTGGAAATCGTGTCAGACTTTATTTTGGGGGGCTCCAAAATCACTGCAGATGGTGACTGCAGCCATGAAATTAAAAGACACTTACTCCTTGGAAGAAAAGTTATGACCAACCTAGATAGCATATTCAAAAGCAGAGACATTACTTTGCCAACTAAAGTCCGTCTAGTCAAGGCTATGGTTTTTCCAATAGTCATGTATGGATGTGAGAGTTGAACTGTGAAGAAGGCTGAGCGCCGAAGAATTGATGCTTTTGAACTGTGCTGTTGGAGAAGACTGTTGAGAGTCCCTTGGACTGCAAGAAGATCCAACCAGTCCATTCTGAAGGAGATCAGCCCTGGAATTTCTTTGGAAGGAATGATGCTAAAGCTGAAACTTCAGTACTTTGGACACTTCATGCGAAGAGTTGACTCATTGGAAAAGACTTTGATGCTGGGAGGGATTGGGGGCAGGAGGAGAAGGGGACGACCGAGGATGAGATGGCTGGATGGCATCACTGACTCGATAGGTGTGAGTCTGAGTGAATTCCGGGAGTTGGTGATGGTCAAGGAGGCCTGGCGTGCTGAGATTCATGGGGTCACAAAGAGTCGGACATGACTGAGCAACTGAACTGAACTGAACTGAACTGAATAGCTTAACTTCAAGTTTAATATCTGATAGATCGCGTTCTAACCATTATTTTTTATCTCTTCAGAATGTTCCTAATTATTACCAAATGATTATTTTTCAGTAAAAATTTACCCCAGAAAGCCCTGGTTAAGTTATTGCCTAAATATACATATTTTAATTAGTATCATATTAAAATTGTGGGTTAAGTTCAAGGAAAACTGACATCTTCACTACTTTTTCTTTAATCAAGAATAAGATATATTTCTTCCTTCTTTCAAATATTTCTCTATGCCCATCACTGGAGTCCTATGCATTAATAAACTTGTTTTCTATGACTCGATATGTCTTTTTCTAAATTCTTTTACTGTTTGCAAAAGCTTTTCAGTGGATTTTCTGGAGGCTTTCCAGTTCTAAGTTAAATCATATCATTCATTAATTTATTCAATAAATAATTATCAAATACTAATACATGCTAGGCATCAATCAAAACCCAAGGCAAAGAGCAATGATCAGAACAGACAATTTCCTGTTCTCCTGGAGTTCATATTCTATTTTTTAAAAAGGAGTTTAAAAATTAAATATGCAGTATGTTGAGTGATTATAAATACATGGAAAAAAATAAATTAGGGCAAGGGAATAGAGAATGACAGGGGTAACGACCAGTTACCATTTAAACTGGCTAGTTATTAAACTTTGACCTGAATGAAAAAGGGAGGTGAGCAACTTCAATACCTAGTGAGAGGAGAGAAGCAGGAACAGCAAGTGAAAAGGACCTGAGTAAGAAACATGCTCAGTGACTCAGTGATCTTCTGTAGCAAGAAGGACCACATAGTATCTTATGGGTTTTGCATTTTATTCTGAGAGATATGGGAAGGTAAAGTTGAGCTTTGTGAGAGAAAATTACATAATTTATTATTTTAAAAATATACATCTGGCTGTTTTGTGGAGAAAATATTGGAGAGCAGAATGCTACAGGTAGGCTACAGAGGGAAATGGTAGAGGTGAAATGATGGTGACTGAAAAGAAGAGGTAGTGAGGAAAATAGTGAGATATGATCAGATTCGGGGTATAGTCAGGTTTAAATGGTAGACTTACTGAGGGATTGTAAATGAGATGTAAGAGAAACTGAGGAGCATGAGAATGTAGCTTTTTTCAGTAAAGTATAAGCCATTCTTGTAATTAACTTTATCACTGGTTCTATCCTTGCCATTTCTAATTTTGTGTACTTTTTCCAGTTTTCTTTGCTTGAGATCTAGGCAAATAGGTTATCTATTTTATTTTTACTGTTTATCGATCATTTTTAGAATTTATTTATTGTTTCTAATGTATTATTAATTTATGCTATTTTTGATACCTTCCTACTTTTAAAATAAATTTTGCCATAATTTAAAAATACTCATCTGAATATCTAGTAATATTAATTTAATTTCTTATTTCTGTGTAACCTAAAAATTTATGTTATAATCTTTTCTCTAACTAGTTTCTGTCATGAATTAATAGCATAGATTTTTTTGGATCTAAAATCTTATTTTTACTTTCCAACTATGAAAATTTGGCCTATGTTTCCTCTTCAATACTAGAGTTAAAACTTCAGTTTTTTGTTATAAATTTCTATTTTTTATTGCTTTATAGTCAGAGAATATTATCTGCAATATTTCTATGTTTTAGGATTTATTGAGATTCTCCTTGTGCTCATCTAGACAATTTTGGGGAACAATCCACAGAGACTTGAAGAGAAGGAACATTCTATTATTGGGATATAGAATTAAACATTCAACTATTACTTCTATTCAATTAATGCTGTTATTGAGATTCATTATATCCTCATTTCTTTATTTTACCTGTCATATCATATGAATTATAAATAAACTATTATTATTCTCATGTATTGCTTCTTAAATGTACAAAATTTTTTTTGGTTTTGATGTTGCTCTATGTGGGAAGGTTCATGATCGGAAAGATGGAGCATCTGGAAGGAGAAAAAGTATCTGTTAAACCAAAAAAGAAAAACTGAACCAAAGGATAACTCTGGGCCCCAGACTGCTGCTAAAGGCAACCAAGGGATGAAAGTCCAAGATCCTGGGGAGAGAGATATAGCTCAGGTAGGCAAGTGGATATTTTGCAGTTTTTTACCCCTTGGTGCCCTTGCTATTTTAGAACATGGAACAAAAGGCTGGGATTCAGGAAAAGGCCAGACAGATGTCCCTGAAAGAGGCAGAAAAACCTGAAGAAATTCTGACCATCCCACAAGGCTGAAGAGACACAGAGACTTGAGTTGGGATTCCAGTGACAAAGGAGGGCCAGAGAACAACATCCACACTCTACTGGTTTCCCTTTATGACATTGACTAATTTCTGCTGCTATGTGGGGAAAGGAAACTAAGAAGCCAAGTAGAATGTCTTCAAAAAACAAAGAGAGTTTTTAACAATGTCACAGTACTTAGGAGGCAAGGACTCGAGTTTTGGATACCCCACAGTATAGGGACCCAAGTGAAGATTAGGGCAGCAGCCGAGAGGAGCAACCCCATGTCCAAGGAGTGGTGGCTGCACAGATGTAGGAGGACTGAGAGGAGCTACTCCACATTCAAGGTCAGGAGGGCTGGTGGTGAGGAGATACTTCTCATCCAAGGTAAGGAGCAGAGGCTGCGTTTTGTTGGAGCAGCCATGAAGAGATACCCCATGCCCAAGGTAAGAGAAACCCAAGTAAGATGGTAGGTATTGCAAGAGAGAATCAGAGAGCAGACACACTGAAACCACAATCACAGAAAACTAGTCAATTGAATAACACAGACCACAGCCTTGTCTAACTCAATGAAACTGAGCCATGTCTGTGGGGCCACCCAAGAAGGGTGGGTCATGATGGAGGTCTGACAGAATGTGGTCCACTGGAGAAGGGAATGGCAAACCACTTCAGTATTCTTGCCTTGAGAACCCCATGAACAGTATGAAAAGGCAAAATGATAGGATACTGAAACAGGAACTCCCCAGATCAGTAGATGCCCAATATGCTACTGGAGATCAGTGGAGAAATAACTCCAGAAAGAATGAAAGGATGAAGCCAAAGCAAAAATAATACCCAGTTGTGGATGTGACTGTTGATAGAAGCAAGGTCTGATGCTGTAAAGAGCAATATTGCATAGGAACCTGGAATGCCAGGTCCATGAAACAAGGCAAATTGGAAGTGGTCAAACAGGAGAAGGCAAGAATGAACGTCGACATTCTAGGAATCAGAGAACTAAAATGGACTGGAATGGGTGAATTTAACTCAGAAGACCATTCTATCTCTACTGTGGGCAGGAATCCCTTAGAAGAAATGGAGTAGCCATCACAGTCAACAAAAGAGTCTGAAACGCAGTACTTGGATGCAATCTCAAAAATGACAGAATGATCTCTGTTCATTTCCAAGGCAAACCATTCAATATCAGAGTAATCCGTCTGTGCCCCAGTGGTAATGCTGAAGAAACTGAAGTAGAATCGTCCTATGAAGACCTCAAAGACCTTTTAGAACTAACACCCAAAAGAGATGTCCTTTTCATTGTAGGGGACTGGAATGCAAAGGTAGGAAATCAAGAAACACCTGGAATAACAGGCAAATTTGGCCTTGGAATATGGAATGAAGCAGGGCAAAGGCTAATAGAGTTTTGCCAAGAGAACTCATTGATCATAGCAAATACCCTCTTCCAAAAACACAAGAGAAAACTCTACACATGGACATCACCAGATGGTCAACAC
>SJYX01005126.1:36947-130871 GCA_006410675.1 Oreotragus oreotragus
AGATTTTAAAAGTTCATATTCTGATTAAGAGATGCTTATCTTGGAGAGTTTCACCTACAAAAAGGATCAAAGTTTACTTGTGGAGAAGCTCCAAGCCTTCAAAAGGGGCTGTAGCACAAGCTGCTGGCTACAAGAAGTCCTCCCAGTCAGGCCCGCCTGCCCCACGCCTCTGTGCTTTATCTTCTGCTTGGCTCCTGTCAGCCTGTGACCCCAGACTGAGCCATGGACTTTGGCTCTCCCATTGGTATCTGTGCTACCCCAGTCTCTGGCCCCAGTCACGTCCCTGATTCTGTTTCAACTGCATGGACTGTGCTTTGGAATGCTGTCCATGTTTTCTCAGCCTTTCCACCCTTGTTTTGTTCCTGGCTTGACTTTGCACCCTCAGCTCAGTGCCAATATCTTGCACAAGTCCATTCTGCTGTTACCAATACAAGAACTGTTTTCTAAGCCCCAACAGATTAGACTCTACAAATTAGTGAAAGAGCCAGATATAACAGGAACACTGATAGTGGTGAGAAATTATGGTTAGCCACCTGACAGCAGTGATAGGCTACAATAATAGTGTGCCATTGGTGGAGAACTTATGTACGTCACACACTTAGCTACATTGTCTCTTTTTATCCTCTTGAGAGTGGGTGATACTATACCCATTCTACAGATGAAGAAAGTGAGACCACACTGCTACTGTGTATCAGAGCTAGAACTGAATACATCTTTCTAACTGTACACACCACGTGCTTTTGACAGCAAAAGGCTATATACTCAACAAAAGAGGGCATAGAAAAGCAAAGTCTTAGTGGCATGAACCCCAAAAGAATTGTAGTCTTCGGCCAATGAATCTATTACTAACAGTGATTATTTTTACCTGTATTCACTGTCTCAAGAGTACAATGTTACCTTGGGATTGGCAGATACAAACTATTATACATAAAAGAGATAAATAACAAAGTCCTACTGTATAGCACATAGAGGTATATTCAATCGCCTGTAATAAATCATAATGGAAAAGAATATGAAAAAGGATGTATATATGTATGTATAACTGAATCACTTTGCTGGATGCCAGAAAATCATACGACACTGCAAATAAACTATACTTCAACAAAAAAGGAAAACTGTGCAGTATTACAATGTATATATTACATATATATGCATATACATATATCTATTTACAGGACTTCCCTGGCAGCTCAAATGGTAAAGAATCTGTCTACAATGCAGGAGACCAGGTTTAATTCCTGGGTCAGGAAGATCCCCTGGAGAAGGAAATGGCAACCCACTCAAGTATTCTTGCCTGGGGAATTCCATGGACAGAGGAACCTGGCGGGCTACAGTTCATGGGGTCTCAAACAGTCGAACATGATTGAGTGACTAACAGAACACATATTTATTTATACATATATTCATGTGTGTGTGTGTGTGTGTGTGTGGTGTGTTGCATACTCTTGAGCCCAGGTGGCCCCACTCTATTAGGATGNGGCTGATTCATGTCAATGTATGGCAAAACCAATACAGTATTGTAAAGCAAAATAAAGTAAAAATAAAGATTAACAAAAAAATTGAAAGTTATGGGCTGAATTATGTCCCTCAAAATTTACATGTTGAGATCCTACTACCTCAGAATGTGGTAGAATTTATTTGAAGATAGGGTCTTTGAAGAAGTAGTTAAGTTAAAATAAGGATTTCAAGGTGGGTTCAAATCCAATATGACTGATGTTGGAAGAGGTGGAAATTAAGACAAAGAGGCCCACACATAAGAAGTTCATGGAAAGACACAGAAAACTAACAGCCAAAGTGAAGAAGAGAGCCCTCAGAAAAGGCCAGGTCTTTTGACACCTTGTTGTTGGACTTCTAGCCTCCAAAACTGTGAGATGATATATTTCTGTTGTTTAAGCTGAGGTAGGAGGTGGATGGGCCCTGGGCTGGACAGCTGGTGTTTGTCTAGTGGAGTAAGACTGACCCTTTGTTCCCACCCAGGCACTCCAAGGACAAAGCTAGTGGCAAAAGCTAAGCTCTGCTAAAGAGTAGAGATAAGGTGCTCACTCCTGAGGTCCAGGAAGACGTCCCTGTCTGTACAGGTGCAGGAAGGCTTCTTATGGATCAAAAAGGGAGGAAGCCTCACCTCATAATAAGAATGGACATGGACCCCGAGGCCTCTGTGGTGGGATCAGTCTTAGAAAAAAGTTGAACATGCACCTTGGAGAGGATCCAAGGAACGGTCAGGTGTGAAGAAAGAAGCAAGATAATTGGTCAAATGTAAACAAACACCCAGGAGGACCATCCTTTATAAGTAATTTACATCCCTCCTTACTGCACTTCTCATTCAGGGTACCCACATTCTTCTTTGGATTTTGCCTCCTTGAAATATTCTTGCTTTCAAATTGAGGAAAGAGCCAGGGCTCCTTTGTTTTTAGCCTCTATCCCCTGTCAGTCTATGGCTAGGATTCCTGGTTTTCATCCAGGTTACCTAGGCTCAATTTCTGGGCAGGGAATTAAGATTTCTCTTCAGGACTGCTCACTGCAGTGGAGTAGTACTCAGTCGGTGAAACCTTCCTATGGCAGCCCTCACAAAACTAGTAAACCCTAGTTTATATCACTCACAGAAATCATTTCTGGATGGTTATAGATCTAAAACCAAAACAATAATTCTTCAAGAATCTGCTGCATATAGTATACTTATGGCATCATGATGTAAAATGTTCTTTTAAATCACAAAAAGCACTAATCATAAATAATGCATTGATAAGTTTGACTGTATTAAAATACAGATTTCAGTTCAACAAAGGATAGTATACAGCTCAGTTCAGTCTGTCAGTCCTGTCTGATTCTTTGCAACCCCAAAGACTGCAGCATGGCAGGCCTCCCTGCTCAACACCAACTCCCAGAGTTTACTCAACTCATGTTCATTGAGTCGGTGATACTACAGTATTAATACTGTTTAAGGATAGTATTAATAGTGTTTAAACGCAGGACACAGAGTGGGATAATATATTAGCAAAACATACAAGCAAACAGACATCCTGGAACCAAGTAGGCCTTAGGAAGCATCACTATAAACAAAGCTAGTGAAGATGATGGAATTCCAGTTTAGCTATTTCAAATCCTAAAAGATGATGCTGTGAAAGTGCTGCACTCATTATGCCAGCAAATTTGGAAAACTCAGCAGTGGCCACAGGACTGGAAAAGGTCAGTTTGCATTCCAATCCCAAAGAAAGGCAATGTCAAAGAATGCTCAAATTACCACACAATTGCACTCATCTCACACACTAGTAAAGTAATGCTCAAAATTCTCCAAGCCAGGCTTCAGCAATATGTGAACTTCCAGATGTTCATCCTGGTTTTAGAAAAGGCAGAGAAACAAGAGATCAAAATGCCAACATCTGTTGGATCATCGAAAAACCAAGAGAGTTCCAGAAAAAAAAAAAAAAAAACTATTTCTGCTTTATTTACTATGCTAAAGCCTTTGACTCTGTGGATCACAACAAATTGTGGAAAATTCTTCAAGAAATGGGAATACCAGACCACCTGATCTGCCTCTTAGAAATCTGTATGCAGGTCAGGAAGCAACATTTAGAACTGGACATGGAACAACAGACTGGTTCCAAATAGGAAAAAGAGTATGTCAAAGCTGTATATTGTCACCCTGCTTATTTAACTTATATGCAGAGTACCTCATGTGAAATGCTGGGCTGGAGGAAGCACAAGCTGGAATCAAGATTGCCAGGAGAAATATCAATAACCTCTTATATGCAGATGACACCACCCTCATGGCAGAAAGTGAAGAACTCAAGAGCCTCTTGATGAAAGTGAAAGAGGAGAGTGAAAATGTTGGCTTAGAGCTCAACATTCAGAAAACTAAGATCATGGCATCCAGTCCCATCATTTCATGGCAAATAGATGGGGAAATAGTAGAAACAGTGGCTGACTTTATTTTGGGGGGCTCCAAAATCACTGCAGATGGTGACTGCAGCCATGAAGGAAGCAACATTTAGAACTGGACATGGAACAACAGACTGGTTCCAAATAGGAAAAAGAGTATGTCAAAGCTGTATATTGTCACCCTGCTTATTTAACTTATATGCAGAGTACCTCATGTGAAATGCTGGGCTGGAGGAAGCACAAGCTGGAATCAAGATTGCCAGGAGAAATATCAATAACCTCTTATATGCAGATGACACCACCCTCATGGCAGAAAGTGAAGAACTCAAGAGCCTCTTGATGAAAGTGAAAGAGGAGAGTGAAAATGTTGGCTTAGAGCTCAACATTCAGAAAACTAAGATCATGGCATCCAGTCCCATCATTTCATGGCAAATAGATGGGGAAATAGTAGAAACAGTGGCTGACTTTATTTTGGGGGGCTCCAAAATCACTGCAGATGGTGACTGCAGCCATGATATTAAAGAAGACGCTTACTCCTTGGAAGAAAAGTTATGACCAACCTAGACAGCATATTAAAAATCAGACATTACTTTGTCGACAAAGGTCCATCTTGTCAAGGCTATGGTTTTTCCAGTAGCCATGTATGGATGTGAGAGTTGGACTGTAAAGAAAGCTGAGTGCAGAAAATTGATACTTTTGAACTGTGGTGTTGGAGAAGACTCTTGAGAGTCCCTTGGACTGCAAGGAGATCCAACCAGTCCATCCTAAAAGAATCAGTCCTGAATATTCATTTGAAGGACTGATGTTGAAGCTGAAGCTCCGATATTTTGGGAAACTGATGCAAAGAACTGACTCATTGGGAAAGACCCTGATGCTGCAAAAGATTGAAGATGGGATGAGAGGGAGATGACAGAGGATGAGATGGTCGGATTGCATCCCCCGCTCAATGGACATGAGTTTGAGCAAGCTTCGGGAGTTGGTGATGGACAGGGAAGCCTGACGTGCTGTAGTCCATGGGGTCACAAAATTCGTACATGACTGAGCAACTGAACTGAACTGAACAAGCAAACAGAAAAGTCTTGTATATGGCCTGCATGAAGAAACCATTAAGAAAAACACAACCCAATAGAAAAATAAACAGAAATCTTGGACAAGCACTTTGTTAGAGGATATCCAAGTCTGTTAGTCTCAAGCTGCTTTCCCATATATCTCTTTTGGTCTTTTTAGCATTATCAACCCTATTTCACAAATGAGAAAACTGAGTTTCAGACTGGTTTAAGTCTATTACATACTACCTATAAAAAGTAAAGGTAGAGATAAACATGATTTCTTTTCCAATGCACACTACTGTGTCTTATTAACAATAACCCTATTCTTACCCCCATCTTCCTGAACTTGCTATATTTGAAGAGGACCATTTAAATAATTAAGTATTCATTATAATAATTTGTCAGTCATATTGACATAGAGCAAAATATGCAAGTACATTTATACACATTCACATATATATGAAAAACAAGATTCAATTATTTGAATAGATCATAATAGTAAACATTTGGATGGTGATATTGAGAAGATTAATTACTACAAGTGTGCAAATTATTTTTCCCTTTTTCATCTAATATGACTTCATGGGATAATTGGGCAATATGGCTTATTCTTTCCTGTTCATGTTTATCAGATGAATTTAGGGGAAAAGTGGAGAACTCCTCCTACCTCATAACACACTTATGAGAAAAACATCGAAGTGTGGGTATGAAACAACTTAGTTCTGTCGCTCAGTCCTGTCCGACTCTTTGTGACCCCATGGACTGCAGCATGCCAGGCTTCCCTTCCATCACCAACTCCCAGAGCTTGCTCAAACTCATGGCCATCAAGTAAGTGGTACAATCCAACCATCTCATCCTCTGTCATCCCCTTCTCCTCCTGCCTTCAATCTTCCCCAGCATCAGGGTCTTTTCCAATGAGTCAGTTCTTCACATCAGGTGGCCAAAGTATTGGAGTTTCAGCTTCAGCATCAGTCCTTCCAGTGAATATTCAGGACTGATTTCCTTTAGGATGGACTGGTTTGATATTCTTGCAGTCCAAGGGACTCTCAAGTCTTCTCCAACACTACAGTTCAAAAGCATCAATTCTTCACTGCTTTGCTTTTTTTTATAGTTCAACTCTCAAGTCCATATCTGACTACTGCAAAAAACATAGCTTTGACTAGACAGATCTTTATTGACAAAGTAATGTCTCTGCTTGTTAATATGCTGGCTAGGTTGGTCATAGTTTTTCTTCCAAGTAGCAAGTGTCTTTTAATTTCATGGCTGTAGTCACCATTTGCATTGATTTTGGAGGACAAGACTATAAAGTCTCTCACCATTTTCATTGTTTCCCCATCTATTTACTTGCCATGAAGTGATGGGACCTGATGCCATGATCTTAATTTTCTGAATGCTGAATGTTAAGCCAGCTTTTTCACTCTCTTCTTTCACTTTCATCAAGAGGCTCTTTAGTTCTTCTTCACTTTCTGCCATGAGAGTGGTGTCATCTGCATATCAGAGGTTACTGATATTTCTCCCAGCAGTCTTGATCCCAACTTGTGCTTCATCCAGCCCAGCATTTCTCCTGAGGTACTCTGCATATAAATTAAATTAGCAGGGTGACAGTATATAGCCNTCACTTTCATCAAGAGGCTCTTTAGTTCTTCTTCACTTTCTGCCATGAGAGTGGTGTCATCTGCATATCAGAGGTTACTGATATTTCTCCCAGCAGTCTTGATCCCAACTTGTGCTTCATCCAGCCCAGCATTTCTCCTGAGGTACTCTGCATATAAATTAAATTAGCAGGGTGACAGTATATAGCCTTGACATACTCCTTTTGCAATTTGGAACCAGTCTGTTGTTACATGTCCAGTTCTAAATGTTGCTTCTTGACCTGCATACAGATTTCTCGGGAGGCTGGTCAGGTGGTCTGTTATTCCCGTCTCTTGAAGAATTTTCCACAGTTTGTTGTGATCCCCAGAGTCAAAGACTTTGGCATAGTAAATAAAGCAGAAATAGATGTTTTTATGGAACTCTCTTACTTTTCCAATGATCCAATGCATGTTGACAATTTGATCTATGGTTCCTCTGCCTTTTCTAAATCCAGCTTGAACATCTGGAAGTTCATGGTTCATGTACTGCGCAAGCCTCACTTGGAGAATTTTGCTAGCCTGTGAGAAGAGTGCAATTGTGCAGTAATTTGAGCATTCTTTGGCATTGCCTTTCTTTGGGATTGGAATGAAAAAGGACCTTTTCCAGTCCTGTGGCCNGTATTTCAGGCTCTACATCTCTGCATCTACATTCAAAACTCATATTGTTGTAATACTGTAGTATTTACTATTGAAAAGTATCTGCATATAAGTGGGCCTGCACAGTTTAAACTCCTGTTGCTCAAGGGTCAGTTGTATATGTATATATTTGTACACACACACACACACAAAGCAGTTTCAAAGTCTAAACTTTCTGTAATTTACATAAGCCATTATAGTCCCAAGACTCTGGTCTTTTGAGAATTTGAGGAACTATAGTCTAAAAAGACTTCCCTCATAGCTCAGTGGGTACAGAATCCACCTGCAATGCAGGAGACCCCAGTTCAACTCCTGGGAGGGGGAGATCTCCTGGAAAAGGCATAGGCTACCCACTCCTGTATTCTTGGGCTTCCCTATGGCTCAATTGGTAAAGAATCCACCTGCAGTGTGAGAGACCTTGGTTTGATCCCTGGGTTGAGAAGATCCCCCAGAGAAGGGAAAGGCTATCCACCCCAGTTTTCTGACCTGGAGAATTCAGTCCCTATCATGAGGTTGCAGAAAGTCCGACGCAACTGAGCGACCTTCACATAATCTATAGTATGGGCACCTCAGCCCTCATGTCAGTAATAGACCTCTGTATACTCTTTATAATCTCCCTCTCTATATCTATACTGATATAAACAGGTATAAACATCCGTGATCTATATACTACACCTATTGCCTATTTCCTGCAGACTTGCTCCTCATGTACTCATTTAGCAGATACAATCAATCAAGGGGAAAATCTACTAGAACCAAGAGAGTGACCCAGAAAGGAATTATTTCTAGAATATAATAATTACAATGCAACCCACCTCCACCTTCAGGAATTGTCATTTTTAAGTGACTAATTAAAGAGTTAAAAGTGGTGAAAAAATTAAAAAGTTGGAATGGGCTCCTCTGTCTGGCATTTTGGGAGTTAGCCTATGTGGTCTCTGCATGTGGATTTGTTTGGGAGACATGGCAAGCATTTGAGAGAGCAGCTGTGCTGGATAGAACCTGCACTGGGCATGATGACCAAGGGTGTGGATTGGAATCCTAGTTCTCCACATCCTGGCCAAGCCTCTTAAAATTGCAGAGCTTCAGTTTTCTCATCTGTACCATGTGAACGATACCGCCTACATCAGAGGATTGTTGCTATCAGAAGGGTTTTACATGCAAACACTTCTACACAATGTTTGGCACAGAGAAGGCATTTAATAACTTGATTGAAAACTGCTCTTCTAGAAAGAGTTAGTAGAAACAGAATGAGATGCTCTTGGAGGAAGTGCCTAGTAGTTTCGATAAGGAATCAGAGAAATCTTTCTGAACAGTTGGCAAGTCTTCAACACTAAAAGACATAAATGCCATTTCAACATTTGGGAACTTACAGATTCAAACCTTGTGACACTTATGTCTTACCAACTGCCCAGTGAATTAACAAAGTACATACTGANAGTGCCTAGTAGTTTCGATAAGGAATCAGAGAAATCTTTCTGAACAGTTGGCAAGTCTTCAACACTAAAAGACATAAATGCCACATTTGGGAACAATTTCAACATTTGGGAACTTACAGATTCAAACCTTGTGACACTTATGTCTTACCAACTGCCCAGTGAATTAACAAAGTACATACTGAGGACATAGAAAATCTTTAAAAGTGTGTGTAGGAATGAATGTATTTAATATCACTGTACTGTATACCTAAAATGGTTATAATTATCAATTTCTTTTCTTTTTTAATTAATTTTTATTGGAGTGTAATTGCTTTACAATGCTGGGTTAGCTTCTGCTGTACAGAAAAATGAATCAGCCATATGTATACATATGTTCCCTCTTTCCTTCCCATTTCAATCACCATAGTGCCTTGAAAATTGGTCAGTTTCATGTTATATATTTTACTACAATAAAAACATGGGGGTGAAAGTGTGTATAGGGAGGTGAAATGTGAAATATGGAAGGGATAACTGTGGAATATGGAAGGGATAACTGGTTTTTTCCTGTTGTATTTTTTTTGTTTGTTTTCTCTGGCTTAATAAATTTAAATTTAAAGCCTTAAAAAGCATAAGACTAAGAGTACTTATTAGGAACTTTTTGATTTGTGCAGTATCACATGGGAAGGTTGGAGAGGGTCAGAGTACAAACTGATAATTCTATACATGGGTAAATTCTAGAACACCTGCCTAGAATATCACAGGATTAAAACTTTTACAACACAGCAAACCAATGAAGTGAATTTACCTAATGGCATTATGCCAAGCTGGCTCAACTAGTTTTTTGAATGCTCAAATGCTCCCTTTTGTATTTTCATTAGTTGTACAGATAATTACCCAGTCCAGTACTCTTGTCTGGGATATCCCATGGACAGAAGAGCCTGGCAGACTACTGTCCATGGAGTCACAGAAGAGCTAGACACAGTCTGGTGACTGAATAACAACAGATATTACATAAAATTGTGTGACAGTCCCTGATGCATATCTGGTACTTCAGTGACCTTCTATCAATGATTTTTAAAGTATATATGCATCCAACCCAATTATAAAGGTAATTTATACCAATAATAAGTTAAAATGTAGAAAAACATATTTAATGCAATTTTTTATTTTGTATATTACCATATAGCTGTGGCTTATATAGATTCTATGTCTTTTTAATTTAATATACCATTAAAATTTTGATGCTTTATTTTTACAAAAGCTTCAAAATTATCACTCTGAGCAGTTAACATAAGTTTTACTTGTTGACTTTGCAAAACTATTTTCTTACAGTTGGATATTTGAGAGGTTTCCAATTTGGGGTTGCTATTTTTAAATGCAATAATAAATAATTTTTTAATATTTTTAAATACTCTGTATCATTTCCATAGGACAAATCTTATTAATCAAAGTATGTGTCTATATTTTATACATTGCCAAATTATCTTCCAAAATGATCATACCAGTTATATTCTGCCACAAAATATCAGAGTTGCTGTTTTCATTATCTTGTTGACTTTAAGGGTGAATAAATAATACTGTACTCTTTTAATTTGCTTTTACTTGATTACTAAAAATGAGCTAAAGACCATGTTAGGTTATAAATTGTAAGAGACAAGCACACACACTGTCATAGCAGTTAATAAGAAGTGTGTGAATCATCTCCACATATTCTTCCCCGGGTTAAAGATCTTTGTTTACCTCTCAGCCTTCAGTTTTTTGAAACTCTATTTTATAACGTTCATAGAGTACTTGCATACATAATATGAACTTAGGTATATTACCATTGACAGTTACAAAATTCAATAGGTATCATGAAAAATGAACATCTGTATAACATTTATTGAAAACTGAATTCGGTTTTTAAATTACATACAAGACATTGATTGTTAAACATGTTTGCATCATGGAAGAACTTGGGAATCTGGTAAAAGCTATACATCTTTTTTTTTCTACAAAAGCAGATCTGAACTGTAGGAGATTGACATTCCCCATCAAAAGCATCTGTAAAATCAAGTCTAAAATCCCCTTATGCCCGAAATCTGGTTCCTTCTTCCTTAACAGCAGAACTTATCATTTTTAAGTGGGCACATGGCTGCCCAGAATAAACACTACATTTTGCAGCTTCCTCTTGTACAAGGTGTAGCTATATGATTTCATTCTGGCCAATGGAATGTAAGCAAAGTCTGATGGGCATCTTCAGTAAGGTAAGTGGGCGTGGTCTTCTTGCCTCCTTCCTTTCTGCTGCCTGCATAACCAGAGTTGTGGAGCACAAGCTGCTGCTGCCAAGTCACTTCAGTCGTGTCCGACTCTTATGATTTCATTCTGGCCAATGGAATGTAAGCAAAGTCTGATGGGCATCTTCAGTAAGGTAAGTGGGCGTGGTCTTCTTGCCTCCTTCCTTTCTGCTGCCTGCATAACCAGAGTTGTGGAGCACAAGCTGCTGCTGCCAAGTCACTTCAGTCGTGTCCGACTCTGTGCAACCCCATAGACGGCAGCCCACCAGGTTCCCCCGTCCCCAAGATTCTCCAGGCAAGAACACTGGAGTGGGTTACCATTTCCTTCTCCAACGCATGAAAGTGAAAACCGAAAGTGAAATCGCTGAGTCGTGTCCAAACTCTTTGCGACCTCATGGTCTGCGGCCCACCAGGCTCCTGCATCCATGGGATTTTCCAGGCAAAAGTACTGCAGTGCAAGCAGACCAGTAACAAAAAAGACAGCCACATAAGATTCCTAGATGGGGAAACCATATTAGAGGCCCTGCCATTTGAAGCAGGATCTGGGCAGAGTGAGGTAGGAGGTGGGATGGCCATTGTGGCCTGGTATGTGAATCAGGGACAGTTACTTGCCATTCTCCACTGATGACATAAAATATATAATTCCTACAACATTTTCTCAAGGGAAAGAGGACAGAAATTTTAACTTTTCATCAGAGTTTTACGTCTTTCTTATTTTTGTTAAATGCAAGTTTTCTGATGCCCAAGAATGTAACTGTTATGACAGAAAATTTATTCAGAGGTTTACTTTGATGTTGAATGCTACTGCTTAAAGTTATGAATACATGTCTATTTTAAGCTTAAAGTATAGCTTAAAAGACATCATATGTCTAATTTAGCACATTTTAACAATTATGAGGGATTTTAAACAATATTTAGTCTCAAATAAAAGTAATCTTCAAATCTGCATCTATAAATTAAATGAATTCTGTTTCTTTTTTAAGTACTTCATTTGCCTGACTAATGAATCTTCTTAGGTACTTACGTAGTTTTTATCAAGCTAATGAAAAAATGTTAAAATATGATACATTATATACATGTTTTTAAAATATTTTAATAGTTTATACACTTAACAAAAAATTTTAATATAAATTTATTATAATTGGAGGTTAATTACTTTACAGTATTATACTGGTTTTGCCATACATCAACATGAATCTACCACAGGTATACACATGTTCCCCATCCTGAACTCCCCTCCCTCCTCCCTCCCCATACCATCCCTCTGGGTAATGGCATTGAAACATGTATAATATCATATATGAAACGAATCACCAGTCCAGGTTCGATGCATGATACTGGATGCCTGGGGCTGGTGCACTGAAACAAAAATTTTAAATGAGAATTCTAAGACTGATCTACTACTTCAAAGCCCAAATTATCTTAAACCTCTGCAAATATGAACAGGCTTCTTAATACAAACATATTAATATTAATATTTCTAAATTTACTTTTAAATTTGTTAGAATTGAAAGATATGCATTCAATAAGACAAGTATTATGTCATTCCCAAGCAATTGAAGATGTGTTTGTGGAGGGTAGGGTTGCTGTCCCCATCAGCCAAAAGAAAACACACAAAACTGTAACCAGAGATTTAGGTCCGCACAGTTACTGATCTCTTTGAAACAAGGTTTGATCAGGAAGATCGATCCTTAATCAGGAAGATCAAGGATCTTGGATCAAAGATTCTGGATCAGGAATATTCTCTGGAGTAGGAAATGGCAACCCCTTTCCAGTATTCTTCAGTTCAGTTCAGTTCAGTCGCTCAGTCGTGTCCGACTCTTTGTGACCCCATGAATCGCAGCACACCAGGCCTCCCTGTTCATCACCATCTCCCGGAGTTCACTCAGACTCACGTCCATCGAGTTCGTGATGCCATCCAGCCATCTCATCCTTGGTCGTCCCTCAAAGACTAAGCTGCCAGAATTGCTTGGTTGTGTTGTGAGAATGTGGTCCCTGGAGTAAATATGCTTCATCTATTTTTTCATGTTGTGTCACTTCACTCACTTATCAAAATCTCAGGAAAGAAAAAATGACAAGTCAAATGATGACTCCTTGACTATAATAAATCAGGGCACCTTGATTTGCAGCTCACAAAGTGGATTTCTGCTTCTGCCTATGATGGAATAATACAAAAACCAGCTGTCTGAAAACAACAGTTTGTGAATTATCTCTAAGTTCTTCATAGCATCTCTGCGTTTGACTTGGAATCAAAGAATGACAGTCGAATAGATTCAAATCAAAATAGGTTTCCAACAATATTTACATCTATGAAATGAATTATTTCTTTTGCTATTCCAGATGATGATTTGAAGGTAACAGCACTGGAATTCTGACTTAGGTGTTTAGTAACTGTTTGATTTTGTGTAAAATGCATCCTATAACCCTTCGGTTTCCCACCTTGCAGGATTAGTGTGGGGATTAAGGTGAATTCATATAAGAGCTGTTTGCAACACATGTACAAAATAAATGGAGGCATTTTATGTTATTATTGAATAAGTAAATGTATCCAGAATAGGCATAACTGATGCAACAGACAAGACTCCACTTTTCTGTTAAATAAGACTTCTTACATTTCTGTTCACACTTGGTAAAAATTATTACCCAGGTATTTCCTTCAAATTTGTATTGAATTAAAAACACAAATTATTTAAAATAGAATAAAAAGTAATCACAGAAATTAGAGTTTTCTAAAATGGTTCATGGGCAGAATCATCATTATGAACAAAGCTAGTGGAGGTGATGGAATTCCAGTTGATCTATTTCAAATCCTAAAAGATGAAACAACTTTATTAAAGCATTAAACCCTGTAGAAATGGAAACAACTGGTCAAAGCCATTGTATGGCATTTATTAGGACCTGTGCATCTCCCATATTTGTATGAGAGCAATCCCTGCCAAGTAGAAATTTGTAACTGCTTGAAGACAAATGAGTTCTCAGAAAAGAAAGTGAAATGAAATGACCTTTCTCCAGTCAGTCTTCCAGATGAGAAAATGTGTTTCTGTGCCTTCATCTAAGAGCAAGTAAATCAACAGTTTGAATATGTCATGTGGTTCATACAGAGTAGAAAGGAGCTAATAATCTAAAATGATTAGTTTCCCTCTGATTCCAAGTTCTTAAGCAGAACTGAATTTTAGAATATTGTAGCTGAAAAACAGTGGACAAGTGCGTATGAAATTTGCACTATATGCCAAGCATCTGGTAGGCACTGGGGTCATCTAATTCATTTAATTCTCTCAACATTGGGAGGGGAATATTGTTGACTCCAGGAGTTGGTGATGGACAGGGAGGCCTCGTGTGCTGCGATTCATGGGGTCGCAAGGAGTCGGACAAGACTGAGCAACTTAACTGAACTGAACTGATTGTTGACTTTATTTCCAAGAATTAATTTGTCCAGGAGCAGAAAGCACATCCTGAATGATACACCCAGGATTTGAACTCAGATCTTCTAATTCCTATTTCCAACTTCTTTTGGATAAGGACCTTAAAAAAAATAATTTATCAAGTACAGAAATAGATTCAGAGAAGACAAACTACTTTTAAAAGTTCATTCAGATAATTCATTATATCAGTCAATTCAAAAAGTCTTTCCAAGTTCCACATGTGTAAAGTTCTGTGCTGAAAAATTGCAGAGTACAGATAATAATAAAAAGTCCTTGGATCTCTGTATCTGCATTTATCTCTACGGCCTGGAGCCTCAGGCCTCCTTCTGCTGATAACATTTAACTTATGGACATATGAGCATGTTTGTTGATTTGTACTCAGGATGCTTGCTCATAGCAAAGATGTGATTTAAATTCTGGGCCTGGTTAAATCATCTCATGATGAAGGATTACATGGGATTTGGAGAAATCAGTAAAAGTAATTACTGTTCAAAGTGTCAGAAAGTGTGTTAGTTTCTCAGTCATCTCCCAACTCTTTGCAACCCCATGGACTGTAGCCTGCAAGGCTCCTCTGTCCATGGGATTCTCCAGGCAAAAATATTGGGGTGGGTTGNACATGGGATTTGGAGAAATCAGTAAAAGTAATTACTGTTCAAAGTGTCAGAAAGTGTGTTAGTTTCTCAGTCATCTCCCAACTCTTTGCAACCCCATGGACTGTAGCCTGCAAGGCTCCTCTGTCCATGGGATTCTCCAGGCAAAAATATTGGGGTGGGTTGCCATTTCCTTCTCCAGGAGATCTTCTGAGCTCCAGGGATTGAATCCAGGTTTCCCACATTGCAGGCAGATTATTTATTATCTGGGCCACCAGGTAAGCCCCAAAGTGTCAGAAATATTCATTAAATCACCAAACCTCTTAGAACAAATTCTTGTCCTACTGGAGGGGGAGACTCCAGCTCACCACTGATCTTCTGGGACCACCCACAGATTTACCTCAAAATAAAAACATGATGTTTCTCTTGTCCTCCTATGACCAGGCCAAGTTTCCAATTGAAAATTTTTCTGTGAGCTAAGATCTTACTTAACTCCAAAAAGATCCCTAAAAATAGCTTCACACATTTATAATAGACTTCCTTTTTAAGAAAATGTTAAAAACTCATTCTAAAAGAATCTTTGAAAAATAACATTTGTTAACATTTTTCTCAATTAAACTTAAAAAAAAACTTAAAAAAAAACCCAATATAATAGGCATAATACTTTCTTCAGGAGAAATAAAATCATGATATTTCTCTACATGCAAAAAGTGATTTCCCCCTTTAATCAAGTTAATATAGATTGCCTTAGTCAAACTGCCTTTTATTCATTTTTATTAGTTCAACACTAGCAAAGACTAGAGGATGGATATATAATTCTCCAAGTACACTGGTGGTTACAGCTCCATATATTAATTATGTTTTTTGTGTGATATTTGGTTAAATATCATATGATGAAAGTGACTTGCTGATGCATAGGTATTTGTGTTGTAATAATGGGCATCAAAAATTTCCTGTGAGGTCTGGACAAGGGATGGCTTGACTAACAGCTTTCATGAAACAATGAATATAGTAGATTTCAATTAAAATATGAAATGTGTCTAGCAAACCATGAGGCTCTCATCTTAATGGTCCTGTTGTTTTCTAACTACAAAACCCAGCTAATTAACATCCCGGGGCTAGCCATAAACCCAATTAACAAAGTAAAATAAATGACGCTGAATTAAAACTGAAGACATCCTTAACAGAAAGGGAAAGACCTGCCCTTCAGGGGAGAGAGCAAATGACTTCTCTGTAGGTATTTAGAAGGGGATTTCAAAAGTCTCCATGAGTTAACCTGTTAGGAATTGACTGGTGTTTATATACAGGGGTTACCCTCTCCTCTAGTTTATGTTGGAAAATTTCAGCAGCTTTCCAGCAAATATCTTCTCTTGCCAAGCTCAGTCCCCAGTCACCTTTTCCTTCTCACTGCAGGGCACAGTTGAACTTGTTTTTCTCTTCTCTGCACCTGTGACTACCCAATCTGTTCCTGGGGATGGTTCCTCCTTCAAGGCTGGAGCTCAACTGGGATATAATTTTTCCACTATTGCTTTCCTTCTCTGAAAAGAAGCACATTTTTACTTGAACCATGTAGTGCTAAGCCCGAATGTAAATTGAAAGGAGGAAAATAAAATAAAACAAACTTTTAAAAAATTAGAAAGTATACTCAAATCTACAGAAAACTTACAGCCTCCATCTCCAAACTGTAGCCTTGTCTCCCTTCTTCAATGGTAAGGGGATTTCTCCCTTTTCACCCCTTTTCCTCTCTGCTTTTGAGTTTCCCCTCGAGCCTCATGCCAACAATTCACAATACTATTTTGAGCTCTTAATTATAGATGTTAATTAAAATCAAAATGTAAATGATATAAAAGAGATCACAGAAATAGAAAATTCCTTAATAAATGCAAGGAATTTAAATGAATAAAAATCTTTCAGAACAGGTGTCCAGGAAGGGTTGGAAAGATATTTTTAGACAATTCCTGCTTATTTGTGCCCACATTGCAGCATTGCTTTTTGCAGTACCTTTTATGAACTTGTTGTTCAGTCACTAAATCATGTCCAACTCTTTGCAACCCCATAGACTGTAGCATACCAGGCTTCTCTGTCCTCCATTATCTCCCAGAGTTTGTTCAAATTCACATCCATTGAAGCAGAGATACTATCTAACCATCTCATCTTTTCCCACTCTTTTATCCTTTTGCCCTAAATCTTTCCCAGCATCGGAGTTTTATCCAATGAGTCAGCTCTTTGTATCAAGTGGCCAAAATATTGGAGCTTCAGTATCAGTCCTTCCAATGAGTATTCAAGGTTGATTTTCTTTATAATTGTCTGCCTTGATCTCCTTCCAGTTCAAGGGACTCTCAAGAGTCTTCTCTAGGATGCAGTTTGAAAGCATCAATTCTTCAGCTTTCAGCCTTCTTCAGCATTCAGCTCTCACATCCATACATGGCTACTGGAAAAACCATAGCTTTGACTATATGGACCTTTGTTTGCAAAGTGATGTCTCTGCATTTTAATATGCTGTCATAGCTTTGTCATAGCTTTCCTTCCAAGTAGTAAGTGTTTCTTAATTTCATGGCAGCAGTCACCATCTACAGTGATTTTAGAGCCCAAGAAAATAAAATCTGTCACTTTTTCCACGTTTCCCTTCTATTTGCCATAAAGTGGTGGGTCCAATATTTTGGCCACCTGATGCAAAGAACTGACCCATTGGAAAATACCCTGATGCTGGGAAAGATTGAAGGCAGGAGGAGAAGGGGACAACAGAGGATGAGATTTTTAGAGCCCAAGAAAATAAAATCTGTCACTTTTTCCACGTTTCCCTTCTATTTGCCATAAAGTGGTGGGTCCAATATTTTGGCCACCTGATGCAAAGAACTGACCCATTGGAAAATACCCTGATGCTGGGAAAGATTGAAGGCAGGAGGAGAAGGGGACAACAGAGGATGAGATGGTGGGTGGCATCATCGACTTGATGGACATGAGTTTAAGCAAGCTCCAGGAGTTGGTGATGGATGGGGAAGCCTGGTATGCTGCAATCCGTGGGGTCGCAAAGAGTCCATGAGAGACTGAACTGAACTGAACTGAAGCTCTATTAGAGATTTACTATGAATCAGGTATGCTTTATTTTTCTTACTTTTAAACTTGTAAATTTCTAATTGCAGATTAAAATGAATAAATTTAGACTATTGCAAGCAAATATCTGACATTATTTCATCTATAAATATATTTGCATGTATCTTTAATATATAAGGTCTTTAAAAATGTAACTACAATCCCATTATCACATTTCTAAAATTTACAATATTTCCTTTACATTGTCTAATAGCTAGTATGTGTTTACTTTTCCTTAATTGTCTAATAAATATCTTTTTACAATCAGTTTATTGTAGTCAGGATTATAACAAAGTCATACAACTCTCAATCTATAGCATTTCTTTTTCTTTCTTTCCTTCCTCCCTTTTATCTCTCCGTTTATTTAGTTATGGAAAAAATGGGTCATTTGTTCTGTAGACTTTCCCACATTCTGGTTTTGACTAATTGTTTCCTCAAGGTTCACTTTAACTATCATCCCTTATTTAAAAATATAAGTATTTTTAGAACATTTCTCTGCAAAATATGTGTTACTGATTATCTGGGAATGGTTTCTATCTCTGTTTCCTTGTGCTGACTTTTTTGATTTCTGACTTGAATGCTTTGCATTCTCCAATCTGCTGTGGCAAAAGAAAGTTCATGTCCTATTCACTTGGGGGAGTGACTTCTTTATTGTGTCTATGCTGAAAATATGTTTCTACATGGAGTTGTGTTTGGTTATTCACATCATACCTCATTCCATAATGATTTGAGGTGTTATACAAACCTACACACTGATCAACAATTTAAAAATAATGTATTAAAGAATAAAGGCAAAAGGAATACTAAGGTAGGAAAATATATAAAATTTAAGGTGTCACTCTGAACAGAATGATGGTAAGCAAGATGCTTCATGTAAAACACAATTAGTCATTCTGCATGATTGTAATGTATTGATGGTAGTACTATTTACCAAGGCTTATAACAGTACCTGTGG
Organism: Oreotragus oreotragus; assembly: GCA_006410675.1. Classification (NCBI taxonomy): domain Eukaryota; kingdom Metazoa; phylum Chordata; class Mammalia; order Artiodactyla; family Bovidae; genus Oreotragus; species Oreotragus oreotragus. The sequence goes on from SJYX01005126.1 coordinate 55,894, forward strand.
AGACAGAAATGGCAACCCACTGCAGTACTCTTGCCTGGAAAATGTCCATGGACAGAGGAGCCTGGTGGGAGTCCAGAGGAGTCCATGGGGTCACAGAAAGTCAGACACGACTGAGCACGCATACACACACATAACAGTGCCTGACCCACAGGATGAGTAAAAAGCTAGTTTCTAACTATCCAATGATTTATGCTTGTCACACAGTCTCCATATGTGACCAACTGAAGCTATTTAAGCCATATAGACAATTCAAAACATAACTTCTGTATGAGCTCTTGGTATGCCTTCTGGGAATTAAATATGAAGACAATGAAAGTAGATAGCATGTAAGAGTAAGTACAGTAGGTTTCAAAGATTTACATTCAAGTGTAAGACAGGATAGACAGTTATTTCTAAAGCCTAGAAATAACAATTACTGCTTTTTTCCATTAAAGAAAAGATTAAGAACATTGCAATGGTGTAAGGATAAGGGGTAACTTCAAAATAGATTTTGACTTGACATTAAACAACTAGGAAAAGTACTTCATAGAAGCAGTTTAGAGCTGAAGATCATCCATAGAAGTGATTGGAATGCTTCAGATCTAATTTTCTAATCTGAAGTGTTACAGCTATATATTTCCCTGAATGGTACCTATATATTTTAAAAAACATTAACTTAAAACTCATTTGGATGTATTATAAAACCCAAGACAGATCATTTTTAAAATTAAAAACAAAACTGAAGCACAAAATATTTTTTAAAATAATCAAAATAGGATTTTGATTTTTATATATAGTAAAATGAAGAAACACAGTTCTGTTTCTTGTTAGAACAACTGAGAATTCAGGAGTATTGAATAAAATAGACATACCAACACATGTTTTGCAGGAGAAAATTAACTTGAAATTACTTTAAAATGTAAAGTGCCATGTAAAATTATTACTCAGTTTTACTGTGTACTTAGCATTGTCAGATGGTAAAGTGTCTGCCTACAATGCAGGAGACATGGGTTCAATCCCTGGGTCCAATCCCTGGGTCAGGAAGATCTCCTGGAGAAGGAAATGGCAACCCATTCCAGTATTCTTGCCTGGAAAACCCCATGGACAGAGGATCCTGGTAGACTACAGTCCATGGGGTCGCAAAGAGTCGGACACGACTGAGCGACTTCACCTTGCTTCTGTACTCTTTTCATGTGTTCATTTCCCTATAGGCCCAGCAGCTTTCACAGATTTTTAAATGATACCTAATTAGTCTATTTTAGAGGGTTGTTTTGAGGATTAAGTGAGTCAATCCATGTAAAGTCTTTACATCAGTGCCTGAGATAGAGGCAGCTCTACATCATTTCATATGCTTGATCTGATTAATTGGTCACAATTTCCAGTGTCATTCTCCTGTTAGAATTTTTGTCCCAGAGTGGTCATAGCTGTGGTTCCCATAGTAGTTCTGAAGGCTGAATTTCTGGCAGCAGCACTAGAATAAATCAGCCTTAAAAACATGTAAGATTCAAGGGGTAGTAAAATGAGTAATCCACTCCAGTACTCTTGCCTGGAGGATCCCATGGAGGGAGGAGCCTGGTAGGCTACAGTCCATGGGGTCGCAAAGAGTCGGACACGACTGAGCAATCAGGAAGGAAGGAATCTGAGTAGGAGCTCTATTTTCTCTGCACACATGCATGGGTGCATGAGATGAATTTTAGTTACCTCCTTTCAATGTTTGTGTTTCATCTTCCTGAAACTGGATCACAGGCTGCACGTATGGTTAAACTAGGTGGTCTCACGTTTTCTTATCAAACTTGAAGCTCTTCTCCCTTTCCTACTCTTCACACACACTACCACCAAAGAGAGGGGGAGAGGTATTATGTCCTTAACAGTCAGATAAGGACTTAATGGACACAATTTGTTAGCAGATGAAAGTCTAGTGAGAGGAGAAAAAAAAAGATAGGAACAAACGGTCTCGGCTCTCTTGGTTGTCCTTTGCTTCCCATTGCAGTATTTTTTCTTCCCTGGGATTACTGCTACAGAAAAGAGAAAACACACAAACTGGAGGAGACGCCTGCTTTACTACCATGATTTCCAAAAGTGACTGACCATCCGAATCAGCTAGAAAGCTTTTTAAAAGTACAGATTCCCAAGTCCTTCTTCCAGTCTACTGAATTGAAATCTTCTAGACTCTCTATGGCAGCATCTAAAAGCCTGTTTCCTAGCCAGCTGGTTACTGGATCACAACTGTAGTCTAACCACCAAGGCAGAAAATGAGGGGAAAATTCGTTATCAACTTAGTTACAAAAAGTCAGACATGATTTAGGGACTGAAAAACAACATTATCCTGTAAAATCCAGGCACATCATCTGAGGTGCAAATACATTTTGAATATGCCACAGTCATGAGTACTCAAATTGTATTTGACAGTTATTATGAGGATTAAATGGGCTTCCCTGGTAGCTCAGCTGGTAAAGAATCTACCTGCAATGCAGGAGACTCCAGTTTGATTTCTGGGTCGGAAAGATCCACTGGAGAAGGGATAAGCCACCCACTCCAGTATTCTTGGGCTTCCCTGGTGGCTCAGCTGGTAAAGAATCTGCCTGCAANTCCCTGGTAGCTCAGCTGGTAAAGAATCTACCTGCAATGCAGGAGACTCCAGTTTGATTTCTGGGTCGGAAAGATCCACTGGAGAAGGGATAAGCCACCCACTCCAGTATTCTTGGGCTTCCCTGGTGGCTCAGCTGGTAAAGAATCTGCCTGCAATGCGGGTTCAATTGCTGGGTTGGGGAGATCCCCTGGAGAAGGAAAAGGCTACCCACTCCAGTATTCTGGCCTGGAGAATTCATGGACTATACAGTCCATGGAGTGGCAGAGTCAGAAACGACTAAGCAACTTTCACTTATGAGGAAACAATGAAGTAAGTTTCACTTATGAGCTGATCTAAACTTAAAGATTTAAGTCCTATATGCATCGATCTTCTTTTCTGAGATTAAATGAAGGAAATGACAGAACTTAGTATTGGTGAACTATGTTATTTGGAAACTGAAAATTGTAGCCACTTATGCTGATTTAATCTTACCAATAAGAATATTACAGTACCTACTATTTACTATATGAATTGTATGTTATACACTGTACACAATTCTGCTTATGGTTTATCTTATATAATCTTTATAACCATCTCTTGAAGTTGATAACTACACCCAAATTTATAGGCAAAAAAATAAAAATTTTAGAGAAATAAAATAACACAGCTAAGAACACTCAAGTTCATTTGCTACTGAAGACTGTGGTATTAATTACTTCATCACACTACCCTCTTAATATTAATTGTGGATGATGTAAATTATCAAGATACCCAGATATTTTTAAATATGTACTTGACTCTTCTATTCAAATATTTCATCTATCATAAGAATAAAATATGTATTAATATACATATAGTGGAGTGCAGTTAAAGAGGTCATGATTATATTGCCTTTAAAGCACTAATAAATTTTTACTTTCATATACATTTCTTTTCTTTTTAATAGACAGCATGCAGAAATGAGACGGAATTAGAATTTAAGCATTATTTTTAAATATGTACTTGACTCTTCTATTCAAATATTTCATCTATCATAAGAATAAAATATGTATTAATATACATATAGTGGAGTGCAGTTAAAGAGGTCATGATTATATTGCCTTTAAAGCACTAATAAATTTTTACTTTCATATACATTTCTTTTCTTTTTAATAGACAGCATGCAGAAATGAGACGGAATTAGAATTTAAGCAGTCTACATTTCTCTAGAGAGAGTTGATATCCCTAATTCAAAGAATCCTTAAATTTCAATAAGAAAAAAGAATATCAACCCAGTGTAACACTAGACAAACTATCAATATACAAACAGGCCAATCATAGAAAGAAAAAATAAACACTGGCCAAATATATGTTAAATACAATCAGTTTTATTAAACTGAATATAATGTAAATATTCATCATAATATAATGTTTAAACATGAGCTTGTCCATGCTTTAGAACATTATATAATTCTTCAAATGAATGAGAGGGACAGACATCAAAGTCAGAAAGTTCTGGAAGAATATATGCCAAACTGGCTTCCTCCAGAAGCAGAGTTTGAGAATCTGCCATCATGGGCAAGAGGGTGGAGAAAGTAACATACATGCTTGTCCAAGGCTGTACTTTTGGTTTTTACTGCATATATTTATGTAATGCTTGGCTTTTTATAGCTAAATTACATTTATATTGAATTTTTTAAAATTTAATACTAAAAATTTTTTTGATTAAGATGGAAATAAAGAGTAAAACTTTGGATAGAATTCCCAACTATATTATGAGGAACTGAACGTAGAAAAGAGAAAAACAAAATAATTTTAGAAACATTTAGAGTGCTATTTGTATTAATTATTTTGAACCCTTCCTTGGACCGAAAACCCACTCATCTGCACTTTCATATTTGTAATGTTTAATGCTTTCATATTTGTAACAATATGTACTATAATATCATATGTATTTTTTTAGATCTCACAGTTCATAAGGAGAAGGCAATGGCACCCCACTCCAGTACTCTTGCCTGGAAAATCCCATGGATGGAGGAGCCTGGTGGGGTGCAGTCCATGGGGTCGCTAAGAGTCGGACACGACTGAGCGACTTCACTTTCACTTTTCACTTTCATGCATTGGAGAAGGAAATGGCAACCCACTCCGGTATTCTTGCCTGGAGAATCCAGGGACCAGGGCAGCCTGGCGGGCTGCCATCTATGGGGTCACACAGAGTTGGACACGACTGAAGCGACTTAGTAGCAGCAACAGTTCATAAAGTACTGTTACATATCATAGTGGGTGGAAAGATGGCCCTTCAAATATGTCCATGTCCTATTTCCTGGAACTTGTGAATATTATGTGGAAAAAGTCTTTGCAGATATAATTAAATTAAGGATCTTTAGATGATGATATCATCCTGTAAGAGGCTTCCCAGGTGGCTCAGTAGTAAAGAATCTGTCTGCCAATGCAAGAGATGCGAGTTTGATCCTGGGTCAGGAAGATCCCCTGGAGAAGGAAATGGCAACCCACTCTAGTTTTGTTGCCTGGGAAATCCCATGGATAGAGGAGCCCAGTGGGCTGCAGTCCATGGGGTCACAAAAAGTCAGACATGACTTAGGGACTGAAAAACGACATTATCCTGTAAAATCCAGATGGCTGCTAAATCCAGTGATCAATGTTCTAATAAGAGAAAAGTAGGGGGAAATTTGATACAAAAAAGGAGAGGCAATGTGGCCACAGAGACAAAGATTAGAGTAAGGCAACTGGAAATCAAGGAATGCCAACAGGCATCAGAAGCTACAGCAGGCAACGAGTGGATTCTCCCCTAGAGCCCTCCAGAGAGAATGCAGTCCTGCTTGCAGCTTGATTTAAGACTTCCCATCTCCAGAAGGGTAAGAGAATAATTTTTTGTCTTTTTAAGCTACCTAGTTTACAGTAATTTGTTTCAGCGGCCACAGGAAACTAATACACATAGTTTATATGTCATTTTGGTTTTGTTTTCTGTAGCAATCCTTTGAAGCACCTAGATTCAATGCTTTTTCCAAGCGTTCTCAAACTTTTCTAAAAATAGGAGGGAACAGTTCCCAACTCATGCTGTGGTGCCAGTAGCACCCCAAAACCAAATCCACACAAAAACATCATAAGGAAGGGGAGCTACAGAATCATGGTACATACAAAACTCCTCTATAAAATGCTAGGAAGCCAAACCCAGCAGCATATAAAAAACATTATAGAACTTGACCCAGTAGTATTAATCCCAGAAATACAAGATTGATTCAACATACAAAAATCAATCACTGTAATATACCATATCAATATAATAAAATAAAAAATCATCTCAATAAACATAGAAAACATTAGACAAAATCCCACACGCTTCATAGAATGTGATACAAAGTGTCATATGATATAAGCACTCAATAAACTAGGTATACAAAGGAAGTTCTTCAACCTGATGAAGGCCATTGATGAAAAACCTACACCTAACATTGTCCAGTCGAGTTCAGTCACTCAATCATGTCCGACTCTTTGCAATGCCATGAACTACAGCATACCAGGCTCCCCTGTGCATCACCAACTCCTACACCCTACTCAAACTCAGGTCCACTGAGTCAGTGACACCATCCAACAAATCATCCTTGTATACAATAAAAAATTGAAACCACCCCACCCTAAGAACAAGAATAAGATGGATTTTTACCATTCTGTTCAACATGGTGCTAGAGGTTCTAGCTGGTGCAATTAGGCAAGAAAATGAAGACATAAATTGGAATGAAAGACTTGAAAGTATCTCTATTTACAGATGACATCCTCTTGTATGCAATAAATCCTAAGGAATACACACACAAATGTTAGTGCTAATAAAACAGATTCACTGAGTTTGTAGATTATAATCAATATACAAAAATTACTATGTTCAATATATTGCAATAATATATAATTTAAAAGAATCTGAAAAAGAATTCATATATATGTATATAATGTGTGTGTGTGTGTGTGTGTGTGTGTGTGTGTATATAACTGACCATTTTCCTGTAAACTGTAATTCAAACATGTGTGTGCTCAGTTGCTCAATTCAGTTCAGTTGCTCAGTCATGTCCTACTGTCTGCAATCCCATGGAGGGCAGAATGCTAGGCCTCCCTGTCCATCACTAACTCCCAGAGTTTACTCAAATTCATGTCCATTGAGTCAGTGATGCCATCCAACCATCTCATCCTCTGTCATCCACTTCTCTTCCCGTCTTCAATCTTTCCTAGCATCAGGGCCTTTTCAAATGAGTCACTTCTTCATATCAGGTGGTAAAAGTATTGGAATTTCAGCTTCAGCATCTCAGGACTGATTTCCTTTAGGATAGACCAGGTGGATCTTCTTGCAGTCCAAGGGACTCTCAAGAGTCTTCTCCAACACCACAGTTCAAAAGCATCAGTTCTTTGGTGCTCAGCTTTCTTTATTGTCCGACTCTCACACCCATACATGATTACTGGAAAAACCTTAGCTTTGACTAGATGGACCTTTGTTGGCAAAGTACTGTATCTGCTTTTAATATATGTCTAAGTTGGTCAAAGCTTTCCTACCAAGGAGCAAGCATCTTTTAATTTCATGGCTGCAGTCATTATCTGCAGTGATTTTTAAGCCCAAGAATAAAACATCTGTCACTGTTCCCATTGTTTCCCCATCTACTTGCCATGAAGTGATGAGACAGTAGATAATCATATGCAAAAAAAAAAAAGAAAAGATACTCCCATCTCACACTATATATAAAAATTAACTCAAAATGAATCAAAGACTTAAATGTAAAAGATAAAACTTTTAGAAGAAAGCATAGCAAAAATGCTTTATGATATTGAGTTAGGCAATGATATCTCAGATATGACACCTGTGGCACAGAGGAAAAATAGACACATCAGACTTTACAAAAATTTAAAACTGCTTTGCATCCAAGGAGACTATCAAGAAAGTGAAAGAAAGGGAGAAATTACTGCAAATTTGAACAAGGGTATAATACTCAGAATACATAAATACACATACACTCAAAATAAAAAGACAACCTAATTTAAAAGTGATGGAAAGATTTAAATAGCTATTTCTTTAAAGACATAAAAATATCTAGTAAGCACATGAAAATATAACGAATCTTTTCTCTAATCACTAAGTGATTAGAGAAATGCAAATCAAAACTACAATGAAACACCATTTAATAGCCACTTGGATGAAAATAATAATAATAGGGAATATCAAGAATTGAAGATGTGGAGAAATTCATACATTGCTGATGAGAATGTAAATTAGTACAGCCAATTGGGAAAAACATTTGACATCCTCCCAACCTTTAAACATAGAGTTACCATTCCTACTATATTCCCCAGAGAATTGAAAACATACTTTCTCACAAAAACTTCTTTCACATGAATATTTATAGCAGCATTATTCCCAATAGTCAAAAAGTGAGAATAACCCAAATGTCAATCAACTGATAAATAAATAAACAAAACATGGTATATTCATACATCAGAATTTTATCCAAAGGAATGAAATAGTGATACATGCTATGACATGGATGAACTTTGAAACATGCTTAGTGAGAGAAACCAGACACAAAAGTTTACATACTGTATGATTCTATTTATATGAAATGTTCAGAATAAGTCAGTACATAAAGACAGAAAGTAGATTAATGACTGCACACTCTATGGAGAAAGGGAACGACTGTTAATGGGTATGAGGTTTCTTTCCAGGGTGATGAAAGTATTCTGGAACTAGACAATAGTTTCATGTCACACTCATCTCACACACTAGCAAAGTAATGCTCAAAATTCTCCAAGCTAGGCTTCAAGAGTACATGAACCAAACCAAAAACTACCATATGTTCAAGCTGGATTTTAAAAAGGCAGAGGAACCAGAGATCTAATTGCCAGCATTCACTGGATCATAGAAAAAGCAAGAGAGTTCCAGGAAAACATCTACTTCTGCTTCATTGACTATATTAAAGCCTTTGACTATGTAGATCACAACAAACTGTGGAAAATTCTTAAAGAAATGGGAATACCAGACCACCTGACCTGCCTCCTGAGAGATCCGTATGCAGGTCAAGAAGCAAGAGTTAAAACCAGAAATGGAACAATGGACTGGTTCCAAATTGGGAAAGGAATATGTCAAGGCTGTATATTGTCACCTTGCTTATTTAACATCTATGCAGAGTATATCATGTGAAATACCAGGATGGATGAAGCACAATCTGGAATCAAGATTGCAGGGAGAAATATCAATAACCACAGATAAGCAGATGACACCACCCTTATGGCAGAAAGTGAAGAAGAACTAAAGAACCTCTTGATGAGTGAAAGAGGAGCGTGAAAATGTTGGCTTAAAACTCAACATTCAAAAAACAAAGATCAAGGCATCCAGTCCCATGACTTCATGGCAAATAGATGGGGAAACAGTGGAAACAGTGACAGACTTTATTTTCTTGGGCTCCAAAATCACTGCAGATGGTGATTGCAGCCATGAAATTAAAAGACGTTTGCTCCTTGGAAGAAAGCTATCACAAACCTACACAGCATTAAAAAGCAGAGACATTAGTTTGCCAACAAAGTTCCATCTAGTCAAAGCTAGGGTTTTTCCAGTAGTTATGTATGGATGTGAGAGTTGGAACATAAAGAAAGCTGAGTCCTGAAGAATTGATGCTTTTGAACTGTGGTGTTGGAGGAGACTATTGAGAGTCCCTTGGACTGCAAGGAGATCAAACCAGTCAATCCTAAAGGAAATCAGTCCAGAATACTCATTGCAAGAACTGATGTTGAAGCTGAAGCTCCAATCCTTTGGCCACCTGATGAGAAGAACTAGACCGTTTTGGGTCACTGAAAAAGACCCTGATACTGGGAAAGGTTGAAGGTAGGAACAGAAGGGGATGACAGTGAATGAGATGGTTGGACGGCATCACCGACTTAATGGACATGAGTTTGATCATGCTCCAGTAGTTGGTGATGAACAGGGAATTCTGGTGTGCTGCAGTCTATGGGGTTGCAGAGTAGGACACCACTGAGTGATTGAACTGAACTGAGACAAGAGTGATGTTTGCACAACTCTAAGACTATACCAAAACCACTGAAATGTACATTTTTAAGATGGTGAATTTTATGATATTTATTGAATTATATCTCAATAAATAATTTCAGTAAATAAAATAAAAATAAAGCCTTAAATCATTATTCCAGTTACTATGGCTACATAAAAAATTAGCCCACATATGGTAGCCAAAAAAAAAAAAGACTCATTGGAAAAGATCCTGATGCTGGGAAAGATTAAAGGCAGGAGGAGAAGGGGACAATAGAGAATGAGTTGGTAGGATATCATCACTGACTCAATGGACATGAGTTTGAGCAAGTTCTGGAAGTTGGTGATGGACAGGAAAGCCTGGTGTGCTGCAGTGCATGGGGTTGCAAAGAGTTGGACACAACTGAGTGACAACTGAGCTGACTATGTCATGGAATTCAAACAGACTAGAGCAAGATGGCTTTTCTCTGCCCTTGATGTCTGGAGCCTAGGTTGGAAGGCTCCAAGAGGCTAAAATCGTCTCTGGACACCATTACTCATATGTCTGATAGTGGATGTTTGGCTGTGAGCTGAGCCCTTTGTTGGGAGTGTTGACTAGAACACTTTCCTATGGCCTGGGATTTCTCACAGCAGGGTGGCTAGGTTCCAAGGACAAGTGTCTCAACAATGGAAGAAGAGAGTCAGGTGGGGGCTGTTTCACCTTTTATAATCTAGCCTCTCAGAAGTAAGCAGGCCATCTTCCACACTGCCATTCCTTAGAAGTGAGTTGCTAAGTCTAGCTGGTATTCACTAGTGGGACTACAAAAGTCACCTCTCACTGGAGAAATGACAATATCACATTTGAGCTCAATCACTCAGTTGTGTCTGACTTTTTATGACCCCATGAACTGTAGCCCACCAGACTCCTCTATCCATGGAATTTTTCAGACAAGAATACTGGAGCAGACTGCCATTTCCCACTCCAGGGGATCTTCTTGACCCAGGGATCAAATCTATGTTTCTTGTTTCTTTGGCATTGGCAGACAGATTCTTTACCACTCTGTCACCTGGGAAGCCCCCATATTACACTTGACCTTAGCCAAAAGGCCAAGAAGCAATATCACATTTATGTTACCTAAGTATAGAGAATAGGATAAATTAGGAAAGAAAATCTACTCCATCTTTAATAACAACATCCCCCTGAAAATAGAAGCATAACCTAGTCAAAGCAAATTTTGTAAAATAGAAAAGCTTGAGAATCTGTGGATAAGCCACTAGACTGAAGCAAAAAAAGAAAACACAATAGTGTCTCATATACAACTATTATTTATAAAATAGGTAACTAAAAAGAACCTCTTGTATAGCACTGGGAACTCTTCTCAGTATTCTGTCATGACCTACATGGGAAGAGAATTTGAAAAAGTGTGGATATATGTATCAGCATATGTATAGCTGATTCACTTTGCTGTAGAGCAGAAACTAGCACAGCATTGTTTCTGAATTTTTAAAATTTTTACAGTATAGCATAGCATTTTTAATCAACTCTACTCCAATAAAATTTTTTTTAATTTACAAATACAAAAAAAATTTCCAAAGACCAATGTCTCCAACTACATGACAATGAATGAACAAGCATTGAGAAGCTGCATATCTTCTGAGCACTTTTTTTGACTGTGACTTCTTCAATCAATCATTCCTTTCATTATTCACCCATTAAACAGAAAATTTATTATTTCCAAGTGTTCGTTTAGGCTCTGGGATGGCTGAGTGAGCAAGAAAAGACATATGGCCCCTTGCCTGAGCAGGAAAGAATAATGACCAGAGTTACATAAATGAAATCAAAGGGGAAATTTAGCACTGGAAAAGCACATTTTAGTGTCTGCTCAGACTACCCAGATGTGTAAATAGCCACTGTTTGATGTATACTTTTCAGGCATTAATCACAAACATCATGACCCAGAAAAGTACATATTAGTTGCTGGAAAAAAAAATCCTTCTGCAAATGAAAAAAGATATCAGAGCAAGGTTTAGGCAATTTAAATAATTAACTGGAGAGTAATACAGTAATTCATTGAAGAAACTTATGTTCTCTTTCCCCCTCAATCTCCCTTTCCAGTCTCGAGTCTCCTAAACCACAACCTTCAGAATGACTGGGATGGGGGTAGGGTGGGGGTTGGAATAAAATCAAGTGTTTGGGTGATTATACAACAAGTTACAGCAACGTTTTAAATCCTAGGGATACCCTCCATTCACTGTTGTTTGTTAATGACCCACATAAAGGTTTTTTTTCTCACATTATTATGTCCATATTCAGAGTTAAATGTTTTAGTAAATCCATCATCCTTCACTATATCTAATCAAAGTACAGCAAATGAGTACAGAAGAAACTAATACAACATTGCAAATAAACTATATCCCAATAAAAAATTTTTTTAAGATAACTAAAATAAAAGACAGAAAACTCACTTAAGTCATTTCCAAAAACTTACTTATTCTGTAAACATACCGATGTTAAGCTGGCATTTTCCTTAGAACATATTTAATGGAACCTAGCTTTTCCCCCCAAGCCTTAATAGAACATGAAAGTAGTGACAATGTACAATAATTATAGTTTTATGCAGCTGAAATTCAATCCATTTATCAAGTTACATAAAAAGAGACAGCACACTAACTCACTCAGAGAACAGAACCAAGAGCCTTAAGTTTTCCTGGCCAAGACAGTTCACCCCTGGAAAAGGAGCTTTCAGTCTTGTGAAATGGCAGCTGGGATGAGAAGAGGTGACTCTTGCCATTTTGAACAAAAAAATAAATAAATACAATCAAAGTTTGGTCAGATTATGAAGACATAAAATTTTGTTTTATTTTCCGTGTAGCTAAAATCCTTTTGGGTGAACTAACATTTTTATTTTGAAAGTGACCAAACAGATTTAGGAAAGATCTTTCTGAAAACTCATCTGCTTAAAAATTAAGTGTAAAAGTATTCCTGCTGTCTAAAACACAGTCCCACCCTCTCCTGCCTCATCCTCCATGAACCTTCCATCTATCAAACCTCACATGAGGTCTTATCATTGTGTATTATCATTTCATCAATTTCCAGTTCATTTCCAACATTAGATTGTAAGCTTCATGAGGGCAGGAGCTGGATCTTCCTGTCTATATATACTGGTGTCTGGCATTTGGTGGACACTTGAAAAGTGTTTGATGAAAGAAAGAGAGGGAAGGGAAGGAAGAAAGAGGGAGTGGAGGAAGGAAGGAGAAAAGAGGACAAAAGGAAGGGAGGAGAAAAGAGGACAAAAGGAAGGGAGGAAAGGAGGAAATGAAAGAATGGACAGATTTTGAAGACTCAAGCAAAATCATCAGTGATAGAACAATTGTCAGGTCCTGAACAATATTTAAATTTTTTCTCTTTGATTTATTTAGATTTGGTACTCTGACTTTAATACAAACTAGAAACAAAGTCTCATTTTCTCTCACATTGTTTACCCCTGAACTGCTTGTGAAAGTGACATCTGATTTACAAATAATGTGTGACACATGGAAGTCCTGTTGCCATTGACTCTGCTGGAATTCAAGGGTCAGATTCTCTTTTGAGATTTTTCTCACACATTTCTGTCTTCTCTGAATTGTCTCATGATTTGTTGTATGGGAAATTAAAGGTCACTGACAAAAGTACAAAATTGCCATACATTTTACTATAACCTCAGAATTCCAGTTAACATATTTAATTGTATCATCTTTATTATTCACCATAAAAAAGGGTACCTTTAAAAAGAAAGGACTTTTTTTATTACTTACTTTTTTTACTATTAAGTGGAAGCCCAAGGACATTACCATCAAGGGGTGTCTTTGCAATTTGAGCTTATTGTAGCTTTTTTAAAAAAGTATATATACTTCTCACATACTTCTCAGACTCACACTTTGTTCCTAGAAACTATAAGATTTCTTTGTTGATCTCCACTTCTTAAAAACAATACTCTCTACACAGATTGTTTGTGGCCACCAGATGTGAAGAGACAACTCATCAGAAAAGACTTTGATTCTGGGAAAGATTGAAGACAAAAGGAAACGAGGGTAACAGAGGATGACATCGTTAGATAGCATCACCAACTCAGTGAACATGAATTTGAGCAAATTCTGGGAGATAGTAAAGGACAGGGAAGACTGGCATGCTGCACTCCACGGGGTTGCAAAGAGTTGAACATGACTGTGACTGAACAACAGCAATGTATAAATATCATTAAAAATAAACAGAATCAATTCACTGAAAGAAAAGCCTATTTAACTAAATGCCTCCACATGAGGTCAATTGACTGATAAATCTTGACACAGAAATCTGGAAATAAGGGAAGGCTGGTCTTATTTTTTATAAATTGGAAATATGCATAAATTTTCTAAATTATTTTTGAGAATTAAACTAAATTTGAACTTCCTCCATCATCTAGGGAATGAAAAATATCCTCAGATAAATACACAGGGATGAGTGAAACCTTTTAAACTTTTAAAGACTTGAAGTCTATAGAGATAATTGAGCTGACTTCTGATGGTAGCTCTCAGACTGGGAAGATCATGTCAGGCTACCAGTTTGCAGGTTTCAAAGATTCATTGCAAAACTTAATCTGCATCCAGTGAAAAAGCCAGTGTAATGTCAGCAGATCCACTAAAAGATGCTATTGATGATTTTACAGTATGGGGAGCATCATGTGTTACTGGTGAAAGTGATTCTCATTGTCATTATCCCCTGAGGTAGTTCACAGAAAGGACACCACTTTAAAATCTACATAACTATGAGAAAAGTTACATGAAATACCTATAAAATATTTAGATTCTAGAAAGGTCTATTTAAGCTAGTAAATGGAGGATTAAAGAGGTTTCAAATTTCTCATCCATAATTTGTGTATGAATCACCTAAGGAAAGACATCTTATTCAGTTTCCCAAGAACAGATACCATAACATACCATTTTTAAAAATAATAACCCATGGCTAAACAGAATGTGAAAGATGTTATTTGTTATATTACACTGGTTCCTGTAAATTTGACTTCAGATCTTCTTTGGAAAACCTGACACATCATACTCTCTAAATCTTGTTATTCTGTGAGCTGGGATCCAAAATAGAATTGAGCTCAAATATATGATATAACGTTTATGGGAATGTATCTTATATTTCAAAGAAAGGCAAAACAATATCAACTATTATAAGATAATGATAGTCAAGAAGCATACACTTAAAAATATGTCCAAGGAAGTCTGTTCATCCTCAGGGATGAAACTCTAAGATGAAAAAGAAGAGGAAAAATAAAAGAAACCTAGTTAAAAATTGTTGTTTTACTTTTGCAATGTATGAATAGTTAATGGTGTCCCTCCCTAAAAGTGTTCTGAATTTACTAAGGGAAGAAATTATTAACTCAAGACCATATGGTAAGAGTACCCAATAAAGATTTGTAATTATCAGATGTATTCAAGAGGATTCATGTTATCTTGGAATCCTATCTGGTAGGATTTTGTAAGTAAAATCAGTGGATACTAATAGTCTGCCAACTTTGCAAATTACTGTATAAAATATAGTAAGCAAATGTGGTGGTTCAGTTCACAGTGGATATGTGGCTAGAGTTTTTTTTAAGGACCCTTATTTTGCATTGTCAGAGAATTTTAAAATTTTCTTTATTTTTATATGCCAAAATAAAGTAAGAACTGATTTGAAAAGCCAATATGAAAGAATAATTGGTTATTATCTTGCAAGTTATGCTCTTTTGACTGCTAATTCCCATCTCTCCTGATAACTGATTCTCTTTTTTTTTTAATTGGAGTATAATTACCAGATAGTTGGTTCTTAATGATCCAGAATCTCTACACTGTAGCAGCTTCCATCATGTTTACTATCAGAGTAAGTACAGCTAATATTAGCCAAGCAAATATAATATAAATGCAATTTTTAATAAATATTATATTTATTGAAATAATGAATCCATGGCAAGAAACGCTCTGAAGGGAAAGCTTATTAAATTAATAATTTCAGTGTTAAAAATGTAAAGAAAATCTTTCAGAGCATGAAACCATAAAGGGGCCTTTATAATTCTAAAAGTGCTAATTATCCGACATGGTCAAACATTAGTATGAGAACTGATTGCACTGTTTCTCAACCAAGTAAGGATGACAAATAAGACAGACCTGTCTCCATTAATTTTTATACCTTATCGATCAGTTCTGAAGAGGGCCCTGGGCCTCTACTAGGCTCAAAGAATTTAAATGAGTCTACACTATGAATATTTCCCTGGTGGCTCAAACGGTAAAGAATTTGCCTGCTAATAAGGAGACTCAGGTTCGATCCCTGAGTCCAGAAGATTCCCTGGAGAAGGGAATGGCTACCCTACTCCAGTATTCTTGCCTGGAGAATCCCGTGGACAGAGGAGCCTGAGGGGCCACAGTCCCTGGGATTGCAAAGAGTCTGACACAACTGATCGACTAACACTTTGCAACACTGTGAACATTTTGTAGATAAAAAACTAACGCACAGAAATCCTTACTCAGTGCTCTGAAATCACACACAGAGAAAGGCCTCACTCCCTAGTTGAGACCTATGAGTCCCAAAGCACAACTTGAATTATTACTAAGTCCTGTTCCAGGCAGTTTCCTGTTTTCTTGTTACCATTCTTTATTTTAGATTGGGTTTGAAATACTTCTCACATTCCTTTCAGTGATTTATTTTCTTTTACAATCAGATACAGTGATTAGAACGTTTTACATTTTTGTATTCTCTGTGCACATGGATAACATCTAGACAGACTCCCGCTTCCCACACTCTCTCCTTTAAGACAACAGGACAACATGGTCACAAAGAATTGTATTTTTTTCCTCAAGGTTAAGCTGATGAAGAGTGAAAATAATATACCAGAAAGGAACAAATACTTTTTCTGAGTGTTTTTTTTTTTTTCCTGTTTTTCCCTTTCTTCAGTAAGCAAACAGTCCTTTAGTAACATAAAAAAATGTCTTATTGGAACAGTAGAGTTTAGTGTTATCAGTGTTCTCACATATATTCCATGACAGAGAACAGAACAATAATCATTTTGCCAAGCAAAAGCCATAAAGTGTAAGTACACTTCCAATTCTTCCCTATTATCAAAGGTCTGTAAATTTCATGTATTGGGGTATGAAGGAATAGAAAGTTACTAAACAGAAAGGTTGCCTGACTCTTCTACTTTAGAAAACCTTTGTCTAATATAATGAAGAATATTGCATCTTAAAACTTTTAAAACTGTATCTTAAAACTGTGCTCTTAGGGCCCACAAGTTTCTGTACAATGTAATTGTATAGAATAATGAGTGAATGCAATTTAAAATAAATTGTGACATCATTTTACATATGCACACATATTTCTGCAACTCAGCAAATAGATTAGCCTGAGACTATAATTAACAAAATTAAATTGTCTGAAAATTACAAGTATTAAATATCCACTTTATATAAGACAAACTGCTTTGAGCTAGTTTTATACAATTAAATGTAAGTGATATAATGATACAGAACTAATTTTAAATCTTGAAATGTATTCAGAGTTGGAGTTTTTCAAGTAGAGAGAAAGAATAAGGCCTACATTTGAACATGATTTAATGTAAAAGTTTTTCCTAATTACATAGAACACTTCCTAATGCCATACACAAAGATAAACCCAAAAATTAAAGATCTAAATGTAAGACCAGAAACTATAAAACTCTTATAGGAAAACATAGGCAGAACACTCAATGGCATAAATCAAAGTAAGATCCTCTATGACCCACTTCCTAGGGTAATGGAAATAAAAACAAAAATAAAAAAGTGTACTGTAAAGTAAAATAAAATAAGAATTAAAAAAAAATAAAGTAAGTTACTAAACTAAAAAAAAAAAAAAAAAAGTAGGACCTAATTAAACTTAAAAGCTTTTACACAGCAAAGGAAACTAAAGCAAGGTAAAAAGACAACCCTCAGAATGGGAGAAAATAATATCAAAGGAAAAAACTGACAAAGAATTAATTTCCAAAATATACAAGCAGCTCATACAACTCAATACTAGAAAAACAAACAACCTAATCAAAAAGGGGGAAAAGATCTAAACAGCTATTTCTCCAAAGACATACATATGGCTAACAAACACATGAAAACAGGCTCAACATTGCTCATTACTAGAGAAATGCAAATCAAAACTATAGTGAGCTACTACTTCACACCAGTCAGAATGATCATCATCAAAAGTCTACAAACAATGAATGCTGGAGAGGATGTGGAGAAAAGGGAACCCTCTTGCATTGCTGGTGAAAATGATACAGCCACTATGGAAGACAGTATGGAGATTCCTTAGAAAACTAGGAATAAAACCACCATATGACCCAGATGACCCAGCAATCCCACTACTAGGTTTCCCTGAGGAAACCAAAATTGAAAAAGACACATGTACTCCAATGTTCACTGCAGCACTATTTACAATAGTTAGAACATGGAAGCAACCTAGATGTCCATCGGCAGATGAATGGATAAAGGAGCAGTGGTACATATATACAGTGGAATATTACTCGGCCACAAAAAGGAATGCATTTGAATCTATTCCAATGAGGTGAAAGAACCTAGAGCCTATTATACAGAGTGAAGTAAGTCAGAAAGAGAAAGATAAATATCATATACTGATACATATATATGGAATCTAGAAAGATGGTGCCAATGAATTTATTTTCAGGGCAGCAATGGAGAAACAGACAGAGAGAACAGACCTATGGCCACAGGGGAGAGGGGGAGGGAGAGGGGGAGATGTATGGCTGTCTCTTATATAACTGAGATACACTTTGGCATATTTTTTAAAAAGCCAAACTTGCAACAGAGCGTTTGTCATTTTTACCATTATCAGTTTCATTATTAGACTGCTGTTCAAAAAAAGTATAATGCCACAGCAACTGGATCCTGTGCGTAAGGGTAGCAATTTATATCCAGTTCTAATATTCCAAGAACATAGGTCTCTTTCTTCTTGTTCTATCTTCTCCTTTATTCCTACTTTGCTTCTTTATCTATTGATTACTACTCTTTCTGCTTAATTTTCAAGGTGTATCAATGATCAAGTTTGCAATGATTATAAAAGTTATCTTTTGATTCAAAAACAAAACAAATTAATTTTGTTTGAGGACACCTCTATGACTTCCAAACTTTCCCCTCAGTCCTGAAACTCCTAACGAGCTTCATTAGAAAAAGAAACCACAGGCTAGCAATTTTGTTTGCCAGAGTTATTTGTACTAAATGTGTGTGACTGCTTTAAACAGACCACTATGGGAAAGAGTTTAACTCTCAGCCTTTATCTTGAGTTCAAATGCATGTCATTTAAAGTAACACATGAGCTTTGGTGACAATGATCAAAGATATGAAATTATCTGTGTAACCAAGAGCCAAATTAGAGGTATAGGCAATTAAAATTACATAGACGTGGAGCCAGGCCTTGGGATCTCCTGACTCCAATCTACTGCCAACACTGTTCTTATTTTATCAGAGTATGGTAGCCAATAATTTTGTATTTCACACATATATATATATATAATGTATAATATATACATTTATATATACATATACATATATATATAATTCATTGGAGTTTTATGTTTCCTAAATATAATATAAAAATATAAGTATAAAATATTATATAAAACATTACAGTTTTATATTTCCTAAAATATACTACCTCTCTGCTTTACCATAAAGCTCACAAAAATTTAGTCTCTTATTCTACACTCTATTTCCCAGGATACAAGTAGAGATTTATAAAAGTAGCTTTTGGATTCACAAATAAAGAGGGGAGTTTAGGGACAGTTTGGCTGGGACGTTCACATAAAAAGTCAGTGGGGAAGAATTCAGAAAGAAATTAATTGACTTTGTGTTTCATCTCATTACTCAAGTCACTCAGAACTATCAAACTAGTTTGTACCAACTTTTAATTCTGAATCAGAAGTGTGAAAAAAAAAAATCTTAAACTAAGAAAAATTTTTCCTTAGTCCTCAGGCACAGAATATAAGTGACAATTGCAAACTCTTCTAGAAAGAAACAAGAAGAGGAAAATTAGCTTCTATCATCCTCAAAAATGTCCCTGGGAATGAAAATAATCACTAAAGTCAAATGAGCTGGCTGTTTCTCCCATACTTGGTTCTGTGCTAGTTGGCTGGCTGACTGCTGGTGGGAACTGATTGGTGGATGTGGTACACCAACCAGTAGGACTCTTTGTGAAAAAAATTAATGGAATGAAAACATGGTAATTAACCTTAAGCCTCTAGTAATTAATCATAAATAGACCAGTTTGTTTGATTTTGTTCAAATTTTAGGAAAAAGAAGCCACAGACTGCAGTGTGTTTAGTACATCAATGGGTCTACCCACAAAACATTTTTTCTTTTGAAAAAATTATTTGGCTAGCGCCTTGAAAAAGTGTTTGACCAAAGTATTTGAGTCAATGGCTTCCTGTAGACAGCCTCTGTATAGGGGTGTGATACAGTAGCCAACTGTGGAGCAATTTGCAAAAGATTTCAGCTGGCTGAACTCTATCCGGTAGTTTGGGTGCAGTATTTGAATTAAGTGTTCGTCTTGAAAATGTTTACCTTAAAACAAGAATTGCCTTCCTGTTTTATTTTGAAATATGCTTTTCAGCTGTTAGAATGTCATTACAGTCAATGTTTGCTTGCCTAATTCGTTTTATAAAGCAAGTATTGTCCAGATGTTGCTTTAATGCTCTGAGTACTTCACAAAGTACTCGATATAAAAGACAAGCTCCTTTGTACTGCAAATGTCATGCCTTTATTTCCGTGTGTAATGCTCATATTAAGTATTTTAATATTAATGTACATTATCAAAGAGATGACTGTTACAGCATATCCTCAAGTTATTGTAGGTTCTCATAACTTAAATGTGGAGGTGAACAATTATCCAATTCCTGTGATTTTCTCCAGGTAGTATGTAGACCTGAAAATTTCATTACAAAAGAAAAACCTTGTTTGGAATCTGGAAAAAAAAAAAAACCAGCACAAATGAACCTATTTACAAAATAGAAATAAAGCCACAGATATGGAAAACAAACTTATGGTTACCAAGAAGAAAAAGCAGGGGAGAGATAAATTGGAAGATTGGGATTGTCATATATGCACTACTGTATATAAGATCCTCCCAGATGGAATTACTGGCGAAGGACCTGCCTGCTAAGGCAGGTGGCTTAAGAGACACAGGTTTGATTCCCAGAGAAGACAATCCCTTGGAGGAGGGCTTGGCAACCCATTGCAGTATTCTTGCCTGGAGAATCCCATGGACAGAGGAGCTTGGCAGGCTAGAGTCCATGGGGTCACAAAGAGTTATTAGACATGACTGAAGCAACTTAACACACACATATATAAGATAGATAACTAATAACCTACTTTATAGCATAAGGAACTCTATTTCGTACTCTGTAATGACCCATATGGGGAAAGAAGCTTAAAAACGGTGCATATATGTATATGTATAACTGACTCACTTTGCTGTACAGCAGAAACGAACATAACATTGCAATCAACTATTCTCCAAAAAAATTAATTTTAAAAATAAGAAGGGTCTCTTTCCTTTTAGTAGACTCCTCCTTTGCCTTAAATACTATCTGCTCTCAGCTACATGTGACTTTACGTTTTCCTTAAGATTCTGGTATTTCCACCTAATTTCTTCATTTAAATTTGTCAAGTACTGGCTGTGTCCTTCTCAAAATCAACTATGTCCCTATATCTTTCTTCCCATTCTGAACATCATTTCTAGTTGGAATGTTTATCATGTCCTTAAACATTTTCAAAACCTTTTGAAATTGTTATACAGCCTATAGTTCCATTCTATAAGTCTTCCTCTTAAAAACCTTCCATCCAGTCTCCACTTTGCCAAACAGACAGAATACAGCTCCATAAATTATTGCTCACCTATACATGTATCTTAACTTCAGATATGCAAATGATACCACTCCAATGGCAGAAAGTGAAAAGGAACTAAACAGCCTCTGGATGATAGTGAAAGAGGAGAGTATAAGAGCTGACTTAAAACTCAACATTAAAAAAAAATAAGATCATGGCATCTGGTCCCATTACCTCATGGCAAATATTAATAGAAGGGGAAAAAGTAGAAGCTGTGATAGATATTCTTTTCTTGGGCTCCAGAATCATCGTGGACAGTGACTGCAGCCATGAAATTAAAAGACACATGCTCCTTGAAAGAAAAGCTATGACATAGACTGCATATTAAAAAGCAAAGACAACACTTTGCCAACAAAGGCCTATATAGTCAAAGCTATGGTTTTTCCAGTAGTCATGTACAGATGTGAAAGTTTGACCAAAAAGAAGACTGAGTGCTGAAGAATTGATGTTTTCGAACTATGACACTGGAGAAGACTCTTGAGAGTGCCTTGGACAGCAAGGAGGTCAAACCAGTCAATCCTAAAGGAAATCAACCCTGAATATTCATTGGAAGTACCGATGCTGAAGCTCCAATAATTTGGCCACATGATGCGAAGAGCTGACTCACTGGAAAAGCCCCTGATGCTAGGAAAAATTGAAGACAAAAGGAGAAGGGGGTGGTAGAGGATGAGATGGTTAGATAGCATCACCAACTCAATGGACATGAGTCTGAGCAAGCTCTGGGAGACAGTGGAGGACAGGGGCGCCTGGCATGCTGCAGTCCATGGAGTTGCAAAGAGTTGGTTATGACTTGGCAACTAAATAACAGCAACAATATATGTATCTTATGCTCCAGATAAAATGGAGAATAAGCTATATCCTCTCAAAGGATGTATTCCATTTTCCTACTCGTTTTGCTTCTACTATTTCTCTCCACCAAGAAGGCTTACTATTCTCTTACTCATTTTTCTTTACCCCATTTGTCACAGGATACCTTAGCTGCTGCTTCTCTCACACTTCTCTAATCTCAGAGTATTTCATCTATTGTATTTACTTTATTAAGTTATGTCTTGCCTAGCAAAATCTTTTACAATGCATCATTTTTTAAAGATTTTTTTTAATGGGGACCATTCTAAAAGTCTTTATTGAATTTGTTACAGTATTGTTTCTGTTTTATATGTGTTTTTTTTTTTTTTATGAGACATGTGGGATCCTAGGTCCCCAACCAGGGATTGAACTCACATCCCCTGCACTGGAAGGTGGAGTCCTAACCATTGGAAGGCCAGGGAAGTACCTGCAATGTATTCTGATCCTGTAATCGCCACAAGTCCCTGGTGATTTTTTGAATGTGCCATGTTCTTCCAAATCCTAAGAATCTATGAAGGGTTTTGGTACTCTTCAACAAAAGCAGCTCTGCTTAGAAGAGAATAAAATTTGAAAACCACTGGATATATTATTATTCAGCTCTTAAACCCATATTTAAGAGCTAGGGAGAAAAGGAACTTTTTCATTTTAATGTGCATCCAAAGTGCCCTGCACGTGATAGGGATCAAAAAATATTTAAATACCAATTAGGGCTTCACCTCTTGTGAGTTACTAAAAACGTGAAAATCCTAAAGGAAAACACAAATACTTAATTTTAAAAGTACTTCTATATCTCACATGAGAGTAGATCATGAAAAGGTTAAACATAAGTCCCTGACCTGTTAAGGAAGATTTAGTTCTAGAAATGTCATGTCATCTATGTGCTGTGCTCAGTGATGTCCGACTCTCTGGACAGGGGCTGTAGCTCTTCAGGCTCCTCTGTCTGTGGGATTCTCCAGGCAAGACTACTAGAGTGGACTGCCATTTCCTCCTCCAGATCTTCCTGACCCAGGGACACTGAGTTTCCCATATCTCCTGCATTGGCAGGTAGATTCTTTATCACTGAGTCACCAGGGAAACCCAGATCATGGAAAGGTTGAACATAAGTCCTTGACCTGTTAAGGAAGAAGATTTAGTTACAGAAATGTCATGTCATTTACATTTCTACCTAATGGGAGAATCATTTGTAGCCTGGAATCCAGGAGGAAGGATTTTTCTCACCAAAAGACAGTCAATTTAACTTTCCCTAACCATAAACAGCTAGTGGTAAAGAACCCTCCCGCCAGTGAAGGAGACATAGAGAGTTCCACCAAGGAGACATGAGGGTTCTGTCCCTGGGTTGGAAGATGTAGCCCACCATGCTCCATGGGGTCACAAAGAGTTGGACAGGACTGAAGTGACTGAAGGCACACTCAGCTCAGTTCAGTTCAGCTGCTCAGTGGTGTCTGACTCTTTGCAACCTCATGGACTGCAGCACACCAAGCCTCCTTGTTCGTAATCAATTCCGGAGTTTACTCAAACTTATGTCCATTGAGCCGTTGATGCCATCCAACCATCTCATCCTCGGTCGTCCTCTTCTCTTCTTTCCTTCAATCTTTCCCAGCATCAGGGTCTTTTCAAATGAGTCTGCTCTTCACATTGGGTGGCCAAAGTATTGGAGCTGGTCACCATGAAGAACAATTTTGTGGTTAGAGTGTTGGAATTTTGATCCAACTGAACCTCAGGGAATTTGAGATGGGCTGGAAATGGAGTTCAATCATATGGCCAATGGTTTACTCAGTCAATCATGTCTAAGTAATGACACCCCAATACAAACTCGGGACAATAAGGCTCATTGGAGTTTCATGGGCTGAACATCTTCATGGTGGGTGAGGAATGTATCCAGATTCCAGGAGAAGCAAGCATAAGAGCTCTCTATTTCACCCCATCACCCAACCTTGCCTGGTAGCTCAGACAGTAAAGCATCTGCCTACAATGTGGGAGACCCAGGTTCGACCCCTAGGTGGGGAAGATCCCCCGGAGAAGGAAATGGCAACCCACTCCAGTATTCTTGCCTGGAAAATCCCATGGGCTGAGGAGCCTGGTAGGCTACAGTCCATGGGGTCGCAAATAGTCAGACACGACTGAGCGACTTCACTTCACGACCTTGCCCAATTTCTCTATTTGGTGGTTATAGCCTTTATAACCGGGAAAGGCAATGGCACCCCACCCCAGTACTCTTGCCTGGAAAATCCAATGGACGGAGGAGCCTGGTGGGCTGCAGTCCATGGGGTCGCTAACAGTTGGACAGACTGAGCGGCTTCACTTCCACTTTTCTCTTTCATGCATTGGAGAAGGAAATGGCAACCCACTCCAGTATTCTTGCCTGGAGAATCCCAGGGATGAGGGAGCCTGGTAGGCTGCCGTCTATGGGGTCACACAGAGTTGGACACAACTGAAGTGACTTAGCAGCAGCAGGAGCCGTTATAACAAAACTGCAATCATAAGAACAGAATTCTAACAAATTATCCAGTCTGAAGATGGTCAGAAGTAGGGGCTCCCTTGTGAAGAAACTACCTTTAAACTGGGTCAACACTAAATCAAGCTACTTACCATTGGAATTGAATTCTAATTCAATTTCAGTGGGTGTACGAACACCCAGATGGTATCAGAGAATCGGTGTCAGACTGCAGTGCTGCAGTTAGTCAGGAGATAGTTGGTCCTAAGGCATACATAAAGCACAGAAATGAGAGACAGTGATGTGTAGAGCCTAGCAAAGAAGGAGAGGCACCCCAGGACCATACACAATTAACAAGAGAGAATTTGCCAAGAGTTAAGGCAAAAAAAAAAAAAAAAAGTCAATGACTCTTGAGGCAAATTGAGTCTTAAGGAAGTCTGGGGCTTCCCAGGTGGCAGTAGTGGTAAACAATCTGCCTGTCAATGCAGGAGACACCGGTTCAATCCCTGAGCCAGGAATACCCGCTGGAGTAGGAAATAGCAACCAACTCCAGTATTCTTGTCTGCAAAATCCCATATACAGCAGGAGTCTGATGGGCTATAGTCCATGGGGTTGCAAAGAGTTGGACATGACTGACCACACGTGAAAAAATAAATAAACAGGTATATATTAAATATCTACAAGGTCTATTTCATTATCGACAAATCATTGCTTGATTTAAACAAAATGAAACCTAAGGTGGACTGAGAAGCAGAACTTGACTGTATTATCCTAACCCAGAATAAGATACCTTTGTACTTAGAAAAGACAATGTAAGGATGAGGTGTATATGGGGATTTCCCTGGTGGTCCAATGGTTCAGAATCTACCTGGCAATGCAGGGGACATGGGTTCAGTCCCTGGTCTGGGAAAAATCCATATGCCGCAACTAAGCCCATGGACCACAACGACTGAAGCCCACGTGCCTAGAGCCCATGTTCCACGGGAGAAGCCACCACAAGGAGCAGTCTAAGCGCAGCAATGAAGAGCCAGCATAGTGATCAACACATAATTTCTTAAAAAAATAATTGAGGTGTATATGGGTGTGGAGGAGTGCAGAGTGCCTCTGGATGAGAAGAAAGATGTTTCTCTTCACCACACATCTTAAGGACGTTTCTCCCATGTTTAAATGAGGACAGAAGGGGAATCAGTAAGAAAACTCTCCCCTGTTGCGCATTATTCTGCTTAAGTTAACACTGCAGAGAAATAAATGTCATGTTCGGTGGATGGCGTGTATTCAGTCACTTTCACCTAACATTTTCACTGTCTTTCTAAAGTAGGAATTGAAAGCTCTCTCCAAGTATTCATGGAAATAGCTTCCAGAACTAGCAAACTGTGTAGTCAAAATTCTGGTACACCTCATAGACAAGAGCAAATGCACGTTAACCACCTTATTTCACCTTAACCAGGCTTGTGTCTAAATGCTTTACATATTCCACTTCTCTTTAATAAGAGTTCCAAACTGAACAGACATGTTTAAAGAAAACAATAATAAATAAATAAAAATCTAAGACCTGGGACCGGTTCCAGATTGTAAATGGCCAAATTGTTTTAGTTCCGGAATTCTGAAAGGAAATATATTGAGAACAGCAACTATTGACTCAGAAGGCAAATTTTCCTGCTGAAATATGCAGGAAGTGGGAGTGATGTGAATGAGTGTGTGAAGGGGCATTATGTCCTGACTTGATGAATGAATAAGCTTAGTTGACCATTATCAAAATATCATGGGAACCATAAAGCTTACCTTCTCCCTTTCTTACAATCTGATAATCCTTAGAAAACATAAAATATTTCTTCCTGCTCATTCAATATATTTAGTATTTTCTGCTTGAGGAAAAAAAATATTAAACTGAACAATTTCTGCTTTAAAACACATTCTAAATTTTACTTTTATAAGATCCCAGGTTCTCTTAACAATCTCAAAAGGTCACCTAAAAATATTTTCAAAAAATTTGTATAACAATTATAATTTTAATGTCATAAAATCTGACATAAAATTTCCAAAAGTAGGCAAATCATTGGATCATAAAAATAACCACAAATTCAGAAAATGTGATTTGCCATAGCACAATACTTTAAAATATGTGGTGGTTAATTTTATGTGTCACTTTAGCTGAGCCACAGTTCCCAGATATTTAGACAAACACTATTCTAGATGTTTCTGTAAGGCTCTTTTTGACTGAGGTTAACATTTAAGTTGATAAACTTTGAGCAAAGCAGATTGCTCTTCATAATGTAGTGGGACCCATCCAATCAGCTGAAGGCTGAACAGAACATTCAACTGATCACTCCCCAGGACAAGAAACAATTCATTAGCAGATAGTCTTTGGACATGAACTGCAGCATCGGCTCCTCCCTGGGTCCCCAGCATGCTGCTTCAGATTTGGGAACCAGCCTCCATGTTTGAGCCAGTTCCTTAAACTTATTTCTATGTATTATATACGTTCTACTGGTTATGCTTCTAATATACAATAGAAAAAATAAACATAAGTCAATGGGCAAAAATAGTTTTCAACCTAAAAAGAATAACCTTGAACTAAAGAAGTATTTATGTGTTATAATTAAAAATTCCATAATCACAATTATCTGTTCACTCTTGCCACTCATCACAGAATATTATAAATGATCAAATTACATTGCCTTTGATAATAGTATTAAATAGTATTTTTAACGTATACTGACAAAGGTATTTTCCTTTTCTGCCCAGTTTTCCTCCTTCTGTTAAAAGTACTTGACTTTTCTGTGGGTAATTAATTACCTGTTTGAGGTTGACCTCATGCACTGGACCAGAGGTAGACCTGCCTGCATGTGGAAAGTCCCTATATAGGCTAAATGGAAAACTTCTAGGCCCTGCAAAGTAGTTACAGGTAAAGGGAGGTTCTGTAGCCTAGGCACAGGCACCAAAGAAGAGAGGTGGTCTAAGTAAACTGCAGTAAGAACTTAGGACCCAGAACCACATCAGGCCAGCATTCATGGTTCATTGAGGTTTCCTTGACTTAGACTCTCGTAAAAGTGTTTTCTGAACTCTGTTATCATCACCTCACAGGCAGAAAGGTAAGAGACTTGGACATCTCTTTGTCTGACGGGTCTCCTCACCTGGCAGAATCCTCATTCCACATAAACTACTAACTGCCAGCCCCAGCTTAAACTGATCAGGACAAGAGAAGTCGGCTCATTTATATACATCTCAGAATTGCTGAAATACTCCAGGATGGGTATGTGACTCGAGTCAGGACACAAGAGCCACCATCTCCGGACAACTTCTGGGAATGCCAGCAAAGGAAAGTTCTTCTTCCTTGGATATTGTGATGCTGTGATGAGTGAAGGCAAGCTCTCCTTTTTCTCATTTGTTGAAAGATCTTTCTGAGAGTATATCATACAGAAAAAAGCAAAGTCAAGACAGGGAGAAAAGGGATACTGTCAGTGAATATCTGTTTGGATCAGCCATACATAAAGTCATATCCACCTCCTGGAACTTTTGATTACAGGAGCCCCCAAAAACTCACATTTAGCTCAAGAATGAGCTCAAATTCTATTGCTTGCAAACCACAAAAGCCGTAATTCACTTAGATAGCTTTCCAAGAATTATACCTAAAAGTTACAACAAATAAAAGCTACCTTTAGACCTATATCAGGTACTTGACTTTTATGACATAATGTGTTTTAAGACCTTTTGGCAAAGAAATAAAGGCGTCAGTGCAATTGCTCATAAAACTGGAAACTGAATTGAGCAAAGGCTTTTCTCAGCACGCTGATCTCATTTTCAATCTGTTCCTTACTTTCCATTAGTCCTTCCTATAACTTATTCAAGGTGGGTGAGGAAGATGCTGAGCACAGGAAGCAGAAGACACAGGAAAAAGTGATTGAAACCATACCTTCTCTCCCTAAACAGCCACCGTTATTTTCACGTTTGTTAAGTGTGTTGTTAAAGCAATTTTATTCTCAAATTAGGAACTGTGTTTTGGAATGGAAAACGCCCTCCTTTTCCCTGTGTGCTCTTAGTCTGTCTACATGTGAGCATTTTGTTGTTGTTGTTCTCGTCCACTAAACAATTTGAAGTCTTCTAAATGAGACAGTCTTGGGCAGGGAACCAACCAAATGATGTCAGGGTTGTACTTCTGTCCTTCGGAAAGGAGTGTGAGGCGTTCCTTTCCCCAGGCTGGCAAGCACCTACACTATGGGGGTCACAGCACACCAAGGAGCACAAAATCCAGGCAGGTGTCCCATTAGTTCCAGGGACAGGAACGATGCAAAGCAAAATCTCTATTGCCCACACACTCATAGGTATAAAAGAGCTGCTTCTGAGGACACTCCAGGAGGCCACCTACGTGGACGTTAAATGTTTTTGTAAAGAGATGAGTAACTGTCAATGCAAGTCATATCCTTTCACCATAAATACAGTGTCAGAATTTTTTTGTTAAATCATTATTTTTAACTTATTTATCTTTATTGAAGTATAGAAAGTGAAAGTGAAATCAGTTGTGTCTCTTTGTGACCCCGTGGCTGTAGCCTACCGGACTCCTCTGTCCACAGGATTCTCCAGGCAAGAGTACTGGAGTGGGCTGCCATTTCGGTTGACTTATAATGTTGTGTTGGTTTCAGGTGTACAGCAAAGTGATTCAATTATTTATATTCTTTTTCAGATTCTTTTCCCTAACAGGTCATTGCAAAATATTGTGCATAGGTTCCTGTGCTGTATAGTAGGTCCTTATTGGTTATCCATTTTGTATATAGTAGTGTGTATATGTAAATCTCAAAGTCCTAATTTATCTTCCCCCAACTTATCCCCTTTAGTAACCATGTTTGTTTCCTATGTCTGCACGTCTATTTCTGTTCTGTATATAGGTTCATTTGTAACATTCTCTTTTTTAGATTCCACATATAAGCAATATTACATATTTGTCTTTGGCTTACTTCACCTAGTATGAGCATCTCTAGGTTCATCCATGTTGCTACACGTGGCATAATTTCATTCTTTTCTATGACTAATATTCCATTGTGTGTGTGTATGTGTATACACATATACACAAATATATATATATATATGGGGCTTATATATATATATATATATATATATATATATAATTGGGGCTTCCCAGGGGGCCCTAGTGGTAAAGAACCCACCTGCCAATGCAAGACCTAAGAGATGAAGGTTCAACCCCTGGGTCAGGAAGACCCCCTGGAGGAGGAAACAATAATACACTCCATTATTCTTGCCTGGAGAATCCCACTGACGTAGGCAGAGGAGACTGGCAGGCTACAGTCCCTGGGGTCGCAAAGAGATGGACATGACTGAAGGGACTCAGCACACATGCACACACATATTATAATCAGGTGTATGCATGCTCAGTTGCCTAGCTGTGTCTGGCTCTTTGTGACCTCATAAACTCCAGCCTGCCAGGCTCCTCTGTCCATGGGATTTTCCAGGTAAGAATACTGGAGTGGGTTGCCATTTCTTCCTCTAGGGGATCTTCCCAACCCAGAGATCAAGCATATACATGTTTTATATATATCTAATCTACTCTAAGTAGTGCTGGTACAAACACTGGGGTGCATGTATCTCTTCAAATTATGGTTTTCTCTGGAAATATGTCCAGGACTGAGATCGCAGGATCACATGGTGGTTCTATTTTCAGTTTTTTAAGGGACCTCCATGCTGTTCTCTGTAATGGCTGTACCAATTTACATTTACACCAACACTGTACAATTTTTTTTTTAAGTGCCAGGTTATCTGAGACTCTCTAGTCAGTGACAGTATGTAACTACATAGAGGGGAGAAACACAATCCCTTTTAGCCAACAGCAGGGTAAAGTCAAATAAGTGCAAGTTGCAGCTTCAGAATTTAGATAAAGTGGTAAAACAGAGAATGGATAGATTATAATTTATAGATTCTAGACACATGAATGTGTTCAAGGAAGTTGTAAAAATCTTTTTTCTAGGGGACGGTTCATGATGAAAATACCGTCTACCATATGCTTGCCTTTGGGCAGGGAATGGATCAGATACATATTTTTAAGCCAGTCTCAGCTCCAAGTCCCAGTCATACAAACATGAAGAAAAAGAGCTGCTGTTGACGGAACCAGCGTGTTTTTCTCTGACTCATTCACATTATGCAGAATTGGCTCAAAAAATAGAACAGATGTGGGTCATCAGGGTGCAATGCCGACTTTTTGGCTCTACTAAGAAAGAAAATCTCCTATATTCCACACTCACAGATACATGCTATTCGCTAACATTTAACACTTCAAAACAACCGGAGAATGGTTGTAAAAAGGAGAGAAAAAAAATCATCCTTTTTTTCATCACTTGGAGTACAAAACATGTCCAGTAAAAGCCAATCCCTGATACTACTGTATCCAGTGCCATTTTGCAATAAGATAGCAATAAATTGAATAATCTGTTACTTCTCCCCCAAAAGGCTGATTCTCTAGTGTTTGCATTTCTCAGCCATGAATTGCTAACTCCTGTTATTTTTGTTTTCCAAGAGAGAATTAATCTGAAAGTATAATTTTTTTTTTTTCCTGGAGATATTCTGCTCATTTTCCAGCTATCTGTGGATAAGCTGCCTATCTGAATTGATAAAAACCAGATTGTCCACTTCCAATGAAATGTTGATAGAACTACAAACTGCTTTATGAATAAAATGTTATTCGAATTCTTAACAACATGCAGACTTTTGGCTACTTGCATTCGTTGGGGTCAGGTGTGCAGTCACACACTGCCTTAAGATGCATGAATCAAAGCACAGCCAGATCAAAGCACAGTGGATCAAAACACACTTAAAGGAGTACACACCCCAGGTGTTCCTGACGGAAGACCAGACTTGGTCCTTAACATATTTGCATAATTCCCATTTGAAATTAATAGGGGTTGCAAAAATACATATTTGGCGGGAAATGTTAACTTAATCCAGCTCAGAGATTGTTTTTTAATAGCTGGTTGTTCAGAAAACTTTATCTGGCATGGCCAAGCATGTCCACTAGTCCTCTGCTCTCAGCTTAGGAAGTCAAGAAGAAAGTCCGCATGAGTGGAGCAAAGGTGTGCATGGCGTTTCAGAAGAGGGTTTGGTGACCTTGATGCTC
Organism: Oreotragus oreotragus; assembly: GCA_006410675.1. Lineage (NCBI taxonomy): Eukaryota > Metazoa > Chordata > Mammalia > Artiodactyla > Bovidae > Oreotragus > Oreotragus oreotragus. The sequence continues at coordinate 87,758 of SJYX01005126.1, forward strand.
TGCTGTGTTGTTGATGCTACTGCTGTTGTAATTTATCAAGCACTAATCATAACAACCTTACAAGGTAGATATTTGTGTTTTATTTTTACAAATGAAGACAATGAATGTTTGAGAGGTTAAGTCCATTTTTCCTCAAGTATTACAGGAAGTAGCTGTCAGAATCAGAATTTACACTGATCAAGCCAATATAACTTCCAGAACTCATGCTGTTTTGATACCCAGATGAGCAAGCTCCTGGTCACAAGGACCAGGGGCTTGAACCTAGGAGATACTGAATACCTGAAGATATGTCCAAAAGGTAGACCCTCTAACCAGCTTTGTCCCCAACATTACCCCTGTAGCTATGCACCCAGAGGTAAAAAGAAAGTAAAACCTAATGGGATAAAAAGTGAGAAAGGAATATCATATAAGAAATGAATCGCCAGTCTAGTTTCGATGCAGGATACAGGATGGTTGGGGCTGGTGCAGTGGGATGACCCAGAGAGATGGTATGGGGAGGGAGGTGGAAGGGGGGTTCAGGATTGGGAACACGTGTACACCCGTGGCGGATTCATGTTGATGTATGGCAAAACCAATACAGTATTGTAAAGTAAAATAAAGTAAAAAAAAAAAAAAAATACAAATCATCACCAAAAAAAGAGGAAAAAAAAAGTGAGGTTGATATTTAAAATGGATAGCCATCAAGATCCTACTATATAGCACAGGAAACTCTGCTCAATATGTGGCAGCCTGGATGGGAAGGGGGTTTGAGGGAGATTGGATACACATGCATATGTATGACTGAGTCCCTTTCCTGTCCACAGCATTGTTAATCTGCTATATTCCAATATAAAATAAAAAATATTTTTTAAGTGAGAGAGGTTGAATAGAGATGTCTTTAGATCAATCAACCCCCTAACTAACTGTAATCAGAGGTCCAAATAAATTTCTTCATTCTCAATCCTTTGTGAAAAAAATAGAAATCAGTCCTAATTGATTTTACTCTTTTGCTATATCACATAATTATTATGTACTCAGTCTAGGTTTTTTTAATTATTCTTTCATTCTCCTTTTTTGTTTCTGAAAAGTGTTGGTTGTGTTACAAGAAACCACCATATTCTTAATCATAAATGAGAAAATTGAAGGTTTATTCAAAAGCACCAGGTTACGAATTTGGGCCAAGAATTTATAAGGTGTCGACTTTTTTGGACATCTGACAGCTTCAAATTCTCTGACTTTTTTGACACAAAAGTATCAAGAGATTAGTTTTCTGGCTGATCTATATGACTTTGCCAAACACACAATATGTAGAAATCTATCAATGTAATAAATAATATGAAAAATAAATCCTGGGAAAGGGATTAATTTTGGTGGAGATTTCCTTCAAATAGCCAAATTCATCTTTCTCAAAAGAAGCAGAGGAAGCTGCTAATGTTGCCATGGAAAATCCGAAAGTGAAATATGTTCACTTCTCTTTACTTATCCAAATATCTCAACTTAGTTCAAGCCATGGACTCAAAACATCCTGTGATTGAAAGGACAGATTTTTTTCTTTTTTCAGTTACTTTCCCTAACTGATTAAAAACAGAAAATTTATAGTGTAAGTAATAAATAAAAGTGATATAAAATCCCCCCCAACATATAAATAAATGCAAAAAGACACACAAGGAAAATAGGAAGAAAAATTTAGGTCACAAAAAAAGTGGTTTTCAACAAAACAAAATTTCAAGATGTTAAAGAATTAATCAGAAGCTATGATTTTTTTCCCTTAAATAATACCGTAATTACAAGCACAGGCTCAGCCACTTTATAGCAGTATCATCTTAGGCAAATTACTTCACATCTCCCCATCTTATTTCACCCCCAATAATATAACAACTTCAAATGTTGTTGTAAAGATTAAATAATTTGATACTTGAAAAGCTCTGAAAATAAAAATGTCTCCCTATATAACTGCCAAACAAATGTCACTCCTTTATGAAAATCTAAAACTTGAATTTGAAAGGAAGCCACCACTTTTAGAAGATTGCTTAATGTGTTTAATTTTGTGTATTCTACTCTTTGTATGTCACCATGGTGACATGGTTGCTCCCCTCTTTTAATAGGGAGAAAGGAGATATACTTCAAATCTGGGCTCATCTTTTATCTTCCAGCAATTTTCTCATCTTTGACATTTATTTCATTTATTTATTTATTTTTACTTTACAATATTGTATTGGTTTTGCCGTACACTGACATGAATCCGCCACGTGTGTACATGTGTTCCCCATGCTGAACCTTCCTCCCACCTCCCTCCCCATCCCATCCCTCTGGGTCATCCCAGTGCACCAGCCCTGAGCACCCTGTATCATGCATCGAACATTGCTTTGGGTAGGGACCGGGTCTGAATGCCCGAAGGGAAATCTGACATTTATTTTAAAAGACTGCTCACCTTCAGAGTGATAAGACTAATGAGCAGCAAGGTTAATGGACTCTGTGTCTCTCAGGAGTATCAATTCTTTTATCTCACTGAAATGTATTCAATATTCTTAGGTAAAGAATTCACTGCCAGTTGAAAAGACATGAGATGTGGATTCAATCCCTGGGTCAGGAAGACCCTTCGGAGGAGTGCACTGACAACCCACTCCAGGATTCTTGCCTGGAGAATCCCATAGACAGAGGAGCCTGCTGGGCTACAGCCCAAGGGGTCAAGATGTGTATAAGAGACAGATATAGTAGTGTGTATATGTAAATCTCAAAGTCCTAATTTATCTTCCCCCAACTTATCCCCTTTAGTAACCATGTTTGTTTCCTATGTCTGCACGTCTATTTCTGTTCTGTATATAGGTTCATTTGTAACATTCTCTTTTTTAGATTCCACATATAAGCAATATTACATATTTGTCTTTGGCTTACTTCACCTAGTATGAGCATCTCTAGGTTCATCCATGTTGCTACACGTGGCATAATTTCATTCTTTTCTATGACTAATATTCCATTGTGTGTGTGTATGTGTATACACATATACACAAATATATATATATATATGGGGCTTATATATATATATATATATATATATATATATAATTGGGGCTTCCCAGGGGGCCCTAGTGGTAAAGAACCCACCTGCCAATGCAAGACCTAAGAGATGAAGGTTCAACCCCTGGGTCAGGAAGACCCCCTGGAGGAGGAAACAATAATACACTCCATTATTCTTGCCTAGAGAANCTGGGTCAGGAAGATCCCCTGGAGAAGGAAATGGCAACCCACTCCAGTATTCTTGCCTGGAGAATCCCATGGACGGAGGAGCCTGGTGAGCTACAGTCCACAGGGTTGCAAAGAGTCGGACACGACTGAGCAACTTCACTTCACTTCACTTCAGAATTAGTCTTATCTAAATGTCCATTGCTTTAAGTTTGAAGTTTGGTCTAGAATAATGGCTCTCACATTTTAGCATGTGTTAGAATCACTGGGGGGCTTCCTAGGTGGCTCAGTAGTTAAGAATCTGCCTGGCAATGCAGGAAAAGGGGGCTCAATCCCAGGGTCAGGAAGATCCCTTGGAGAAGAAAATGGCAACCTAGTCCAGCATTGTTGCCTGTAAAATCCCATGGACAGAGGAGCCTGGCACGCTGTAGTCCATGGGGTTGCAAAGAGTCGGACAAGGCTGAGTGACTGCGAAAACACAGACAGCATAGAATCACTAGAGTTCTCTCATTTTGGTTCCAGTCCCCAGAATTCCTGATTAACTAGGACTGGGGTGGGTCCCAAAAGCTCTCTTTCAAATATGTTCTCGGGTGAATTCATCTCCAGAGATCACACTTTGAGAATCTCTACTCTAAATCTACTTAATAAACCCACTGGGAAGATTTTTTTTTTTTTAATTACCAATGCTTGATAGATCAGAATCTCTGGAATGTGAGTGAGTGAGTGAAGTCGCTCAGTCATGTCCAACTCTTTGCGACCCCATGGACTGTAGCCCACCAGGCTCCTCCGTCCATGAGATTCTCCAGGCAAGAATACTGGAGTGGGTTGCCATTTCCTTCGGGCAACTGCATTTTCTCCTAAAATCCTCCCCAGTTGACTCTCTGGTGGAATCAAGATTGAGAGCGCCTGGTCAAGAGAAAGGGTTGTCAAGTAAGATGGTGTTGGACCAGGGTTTTTTTTTTTTTTTTGCTATGCTGGGTCTTCATTGCTGCATGTGCTTTTCTCTAGTTGTGGTGAGCAGGGGCTCCTCTCTCTAGTTGTGGTAGCAGGCTTTTTGTTGCGATTGCTTCTCCATCACTGAGCATGAGCTCTAGGGCTCATGAGCTTCAGTAGTTGAGGTTCCCAGGCTGCAGAGCACAGACTGAGTAGCTTAGTTGCTCCATGGCATGTGGAATCTTCCTGGACCAGGAACTGAATCTGTGTCTCTTGCATTGGCAGGCAGATTCCTTACCACAGAGCCACAGGGAAGTCCTGACCAGATTTATACCTGGGAAGCTTTCCCAAATCATCCTTACCCCTCCCTCAAGGTTAGATTATACTCTGGGAAGGCAGTGGAAATACAATTTTTAAATGTTTCTCGAAGTTAGTGTTGGGATCACTTCAGTCAAAATTGACAACTTTATTAAGAATGAAGATCCCTTGCCTCATTTGGGATCAACAAATTGTCCAGTGAGTTTACACACCCAACTGAAGTTTCAGAACTTCTGCTCTAGTGATCAGAAGAAGCAGGTTCTAATCCTTCCTTGCAGATTACAAGTTGCACTGGAACCTTACAATTAATATGGTAATCGATAAGTTCACCAGCCTTAGAGGGAGGAAAGGAGAGTTTATAATAAAGGAGGAAGACAGGAAGAACAGGGGCAGATGGACTGGGATAGAAAAAGGAGTGCTGATAGAGACTCCTTTCTCCTTACCAAAGGGGCTTCCCTGGTGGCCCAGTGGTAAGGAATCTGCCTACCAAGCAGGAGACATGGGTTCAGTCCCTGGGTCAGGAAGATCCCCTGGAGATGGAAATGACCACCCACTCCAGTATTCTTGTCTGGGAAATCCCATGGACAGAGGAGCCTGGCAGGCTATAGTCCATGGGGGCTCAAAAGATTCAGGCATGACTTAGTGACTAAATAACAACAACTCCTTACTGAAACCAGTAACCAATCAGGTGGCCTCTCCTCTCTGTAATTTGCCTTGGCACACAGGGACAGAAGGTCTTCTGCTGATCCACTCCTGGAGAGTCCCATGGGCAGAGAAGCCTGTCCGTGTCCTCTGGAGGGCTACAGTCCGTGGGGTCACAAAGACTCAGGCATGACTGAGCAAATAAGCACACTGACCATTCATTACTGGAGATGAAAATCAGGAGCATATATAGTCTGAAAAGAGCTTCGGGGTGAGGTGACTGGGAGATCCATCCCGGGTGCAGAAGGAGAGGGGTGAGGGTGAGAGAGGAGGAGGGCGTGTGACTCTCCGCCGTCCGGGCAGCCTCAGGAGGAGCCAGGCAGGAAGGGACTCAGCGCTTGTCTGCTGGACCGGGCCTGCGTCTTCCCTCCCCGCTAACCCTGCAGGGACTGCGCGTGAGCCTCCTGGCTTTTTCTGGGCGGGACCCGCTCTCCAGCCCTGGGATGCTCACTCTGCAGGGATCTGCAGGGCTCATCGCTCGCTTCTTCCTTGACACGTCGCCTCAGAGAGCACCCCCGGCCCCCCGACTCAGAATCACAGGCTCTCTGCCTCGCGTTCTGTCCTCCGCATTTATCACCGCAGTACATGCCGGGCCCTTCACCAATTCCCACGTTTGCTGCCTTCTTCCCTCGTGACAAGGCAAGCTCCAGGTGACGACTGTGCCTCAGCCTGGCATGTGGCAAATGGTCAGGGAGTATGTATTTACTTGCAGTTTTTGGTGGAGTTGGCTTCTTGTTCTTGTTAGAGTATAGGATGTGCACGCATGCTAAGTCGCTTTAGTCGTGTCTGACTCTCTGCCATCCCGTGGACTGTAGCCCGCCCGCCTCCTCTGCCCATGGGATTCTCCAGGCAGGAATACGGGAGTGGGCTGCCATGCCCTCCTCCAGGGGATCTTCCCCACCCAGGGATCAAACCTTTGGCTCCTGTGTTGCAGGAGGATTTTTAGCACTGATCCACCAGGGAAAGGGCACAGTAAAGGACGGGTTTTCCATAAACGTGCGTGTGTGTGCACATAGAAAACAGGAATTATTTGTTATCATTACAAGGATTACACAAAAAGAGAAATGATGATGGCTTATACTACTTTTACCCTGAACTTATTTACTAGCTTAATTCCATAACTTTATTCCATATTATATTCCTGATTTTACCTAACTTTATTCACCTCAATATAGACCTACTCTCCCTAAACTTTTTTTTCCTTATATGCTAGCAACCTCCAGATCTGATCACAGGGATTTTGGAGAGGGGATTATGTCATGGGTGAGCTCGCCCACAGCTGCCGACAGCCCCTTCACAAATCAGATCACTGAGTACATTTTAAATCAATGTCATTTTAAGTAGTGACTGTGTGCATACCAAATGTGCAGGAAGATGAAAGAAATACCTTTTAAAACATGCTTACATAAATTTTTCACAAGTCCGACTATGCCCAGAAAGTAACATTAATCATAAGATAATACACATATGACTTTTAACATTAATCATAATACACATATGATTTTTAATGCTAATATATCACTTTGCTAAAGTGTGAAAGAGAAACTGAAAAGAAATAGGATGACAGACATAGTTTCAGTTTTTCTAGATGGATAATCCAGTCCTTTGGCCACCTGATGCCAAGAGTTGACTCACTGGAAAAGACCCTGATGCTGGGAAAGATTGAAGGCGGGAGGAGAAGGGGACAACAGAGGATGAGATGGTTGGATGGCATCACTGATTCAATGGACATGAATTTGAGTAAGCTCGGGGAGTTGGGGATGGACAGGGAGGCCTGGTGTCCTGCCGTCCATGGGGTTGCAAGGAGTCGGACATGACTGAGTGACTGAACTGAACTGAACTGAATCCCTAAAAATCAGAGAAGAAAACAATCTTGCTATGAGTTGTAGTAGCAAATGTAGCTCTAAAGGGAAGCTGCGAGCAAGCTGGCTCCAACACCGACCGCCCCCCACCCCCCCACGAGGCCAGTCTGTCTCCAGGCCCTCTTCCCCTCCGGAAGGCTCACACAGCCCCCAGGCACTCCCCTGCAGCCAGGCCAGGCCTTCCCAGGTGACCCCCCTGCCCTGCACCCGGGTGGACTCCGGCCCAGAAGCACCTCCCCTGGGAACTCCTCCAGCTCCCCAGTCTCGGGTGCCCTGGGAGGGCAAGAGTCCTAATTAATGGCTTTAATGATTTTTAATGACCTTGCCTTTGACATTCATCTTCTTCCTCCCCTCATAAATTCAGTTTCGACTCTGTATAAATGATTATACCCCAGGGAAGCCACTCTGCATTCACTGGAAAAAGTCTCCTTTTGTGCATAAAGAGGTCCCATGCTTTGAGAAGCCTGAACTCTAAAGAGCACTATATCAGGACGCTGGCTCTGACTTAGAGGGGTCCAGACCTTTGTTCTCAAGACTCTCAGAAATCTAACTTCTCCTGCAGCATATTAACTGCACACATTCAGTCTTGGAGTCAAATAAAAATCACCCTAGTTGGAAACTTCTCAGACTGTTTATCCATTTTAAGGGCAAATTAAAATAATACAACTTGGTAAAATGATAAATTTTGAAAGTTCCCATTAACCATAGGATGTATTTCACAGCAAAATTTGTCCCAGTTGTTTATTTGGGATTTCCAAAGCTCCTATTAATTAAAAAACAACAACAACATTTAGAGCATTTGGGGCATAGAGTTGGGGCATAATTACCGTATTACAAAGAAACAGCTGAAATTTCCAACTGTGGACTCTGTGGCATGGATACGATGGAAGAACAGACTCTGTGTGACCTGTTTCTTTACATTGTAATTGAAATAGACCTGTTTTGAGGGGACCCAGCGAAGGGCTGGACCATATTCATGGCGCTTTCCCTCTCACCGCGATCCTCTGCAGGATTCCTCCAGAGACGAAAGCACTGTATGGTGTCTCCCACGTCCTGGATCAGAAGTGGGCCAACTTCCGAAAAGGAGCAAACAGCAATCGTAGTTTTTCAGCCCTTACATCCGGGCAGTGGGCACTCTACTCTGCCATTAGCTGGGAGAAGAGATGGTGGGTTAGTGCACATCTGTGCTCCGATGAGCTTCAGCTACAGGAGCAGGTGCCTGGCCAGACTGGCCCGTGGACCACCATTTGATGACCCCTGGCCAGAGATGCAAGGCGTTCACCTGCCCGAGGAGAGCTCCCAGTGATGGGAGGAGGCCGAAGGCAAGGTGGGACGTCCCCATGAGCTGTGCCCGGGGTTGGAGGGGCCGGACCCAAGGGAGTGACCCCGCACGTGGGGACGTAGAGCACCCAGAGGAGGGACCCCCACAGTGAGTTCTAACTTTAATTGTCTTCATGGAGATGTCATAGCATGGTATCACAGTTTCAGCTGAAATTAACCAGCGTGGGAGAAGGACACAGACTGAGAGATCCACTGACAGAAAGTCAGCGGGAAAGGAAAGTGCTGGAGCTGAGCTCGACAGCAGATTTGCCAGGCGTGCATTTTTTCCCAGTTATTTGACAAATATTGATCGAAGCACGGCCATGTGTCAGGGGCGTCTCTGGGCGTCAGGAAGACGGTGGCGAGCCACACGGAGCGGCCCACACCTCCCCAGTGCAGATGGTCCATGGGGGACCAACACTCACAGGCAGGTACACACAAGGGGGCCGGGGCCTGTGCCGGGAGCTGGAGAGAGGCGGAGAGGGGCAGGAGGGGAATGCGGTGGGGAGCGAGGTGGGGGAGGACTCTGGAGATCGTAGACCATGGGGCTTGCAGACCGCGAACGGGGCTGCGGATCAGGAGGGGATGAGGGGAGCTGCTGGAGGTGTGCGGGTGGGGAGCCGCTGGCCCTGGTTTGTCTGCTGGCATGGGGAGAACCGGGCTCAAAGTCACACGTGGAAATTGGGGGGCAGTTGAGAGGCCCTCACCATGGTCCTGAAGTGAGACGGAGGCCTGGTGAGGGCGTGGGGCTGGCCCCTCACCTGCCCATCTCAGGCTCTTGGACAGCATCCCAGGGTGAGACCCCCAACCACGGGGGAGTGTGGGGGTTATCCGAGGACAAAGACCAAGTCTCCCCGGTAGCAGCCAACTCCTGCATGACAAGCCAGCCCAAACCAAGCCAGCAGCTGGAGGCAACAGACACACTCGCAGCTTCAGAAGAACAGTTCACCACGTGGTCCTGCCTCCAGTCTTCTCGGGAAGGTGGCGTCAGTCTGCCCATTGGGGCTGCACCACCTAAAAGCTTGACGGGCCTGGGAGACCCAGGTCCCCGATGGCACATCACGCAGCTACGAGAGTGGCTCCTGGGAGACTATGGTCCTCGGCACGTGGGCCCCCGTGTGTCCCCGAGACGGGGCAACTGGTTTCCCCAGAGCCACGTGTCTCCAGAGCAGCGTCAGAAGCGATGGCCCAGCCCGGCTGCATTTCTCCAGGCTCCATGGGGGAGGGACCAAGGAGGGCAGGGGACCCCAGGCTGGATCCTGAGGCCGCCATCTTGCTCATTCTGATGGGACAGGATGGTGTTCAGGCACTGGTGAATGAATGTATCTCAATCCCGCAAGCATGCGGCTCTCACTTGGAGAAACACTGATGCCAACAGAGGACTTGTGAAAGGACCTGAACAGGTCGGGCGGCTGGGACTTGAGTTTCATAAAGAAAACATTCTCCCCTCACTGTCCCAGTGCCACCACCAACGGCTCTCCCACCAGCAACTCGGACGCCACGCCACTTATCACGGAGGTCACTTCAGATCAACGTAAATCCAAAGATTGGGGACAGGCTCCATCTCAGGTTCGGGAAGATCCCAGGCTGTGGCAAAGCTAAGCCAGCTTTGCCCTGCACACTCGCAGGTTCTTCTCTGTGGGGACGAGGCTACAGGAAGCTACAGGTGGCTGAGGTTAACTGTCCAACTCTCTTAACCGCATCAAGTCGTTGTCATGGAAACCAGCATCACACTCAATTAGCTACCCCTGTGAACCTTGTTACCTGCACCTGGATGAACAAGCATGTAGGAATTCCCTACAACCTGCTCTTTAAGCTTCCTGGAGTACCAGCCTTGGCCCCCAACATGAGATGAGAGTCTGCCTCCTGAAAAAGAAAGTGTTAGTTGTGTCCAGCTCTTTGTGACCCCGGGTATTGCCGCCCGCCAGGCTCCTCTGTCCATGGGATTCTCCAGGCAAGAACACCTCTTCCCAGTCCAGGGAGGGAACCTGCGTCTCCTGCATTGCAGGCAGATTCTTTATCAGTCTGAGCCGCTGGGTCTGTCTCCTGAGCTGTCAGTCTTTTAGAGGATGCAGAACATGAGTGCTAACTACACAAAGACAGTTCGGAAACCAGGGCCCCTCTGAGCTAAAGGGAAATGTGGTCACTGCGAGGGGAGTTACGGTCGCCTCGGCCAGGACGGGAGCCCCGTGGCCTGGTCAGACTCCTGTCTGGATGTTTCTGTGAGGGCCCTTTTTAGAACTGGTGGTTGTGGTTTCGTCGCTGAGCTGTGTCCGACTGTTGCAACCCAGCGGACTGTAGCCCGCCAGACCCTTCTGTCCATGGGGTTCTCCAGGCAAGAATACTGGAGTGGGTTGCCATTTCCTCCTCCATTTTAGAACTGACTAGCTTTTAAATCAGTGACTCAGACTAAAGCAGATTACCCTGTGTGAGGCAGGAGGGCTTCATCCAATTACTGGAAGAGCTTACAAACAAAGGCAGAGGATTTTCAAAGGAGAAGCGACTCTGCCCAAGACCATGACATTCATACCCTCCTGAGTCCCCAGCATACAGCTCTTAGACTCCAACACCAGTTCCCTGAATTTCCAGGAACCTGCCTGCCCTGTAGATTCCAAACCTATCAGATCCACATTATACAAGCCAATTGCTTAAAGCAAAACTCTCTCGCTTAATAGATAGATATAGATAGATGATAAAGACATTAATTCTGTTGATCTGTCTCCCTGAAAAATCCTGACAAAACCACCACCCTCTAAGACAACCAGAAGAACCCCCTCCAGGGCTGGATGGAGGAGAGTGTGGAGGTCCAGCTCTACCTGCACCCCAGTCAGGGAGCACTTTCTGGATCCCTGGGCCCTGACTGCAAAAGGTGCAGAATGTTTGTCAAATATTTTAGCTCATCTGCATAATCGAACTGTATCAGGAAAAGCTCAGTCCAACAGAGTCGTGCAACAGTCCGCTATTTTCACTGATTGAAGCCCATCTCAGCCATGCAGGAGGCCGATCAGCAGACTGCAGGGGCATGAGGGGCGGCTGTGGACTCGACCCTCCTGGGCTGTGACACACTTGCCTGAAGGCCTGCTGTCTACACCGCAGCCATGCACTTCCCAGCCAGGAGCAAGGGAAGGCAGTGGGGGGAGCATCCTGCTGAGAAACACCCCCTGAACGCCTGGACACGCCTCTCCCCAAAGATGAGGACAGAGCCGGCTGCTTCCATGGGTGAAGCAGTCTTCCCAGCCCCCCTTTTCTCTGGGGCTCGGATCTCACAGAAGCGCTTTTCCGGATCCTTCCTCTCCATGTCTCCCTGCCCCAAAGGCCTCAGCCGCCAGTTACAGGCCAAAGGGTCCTCACTCGCTGTTCTGCACCGGTGGGCATGCCCTCCCCTGGAAGCAGGGTCTGTGCAGTCGTGTGCAAGACGAGCTCACCTGGTGTGGGCCTCACGCAGTGACCGGGGGCACTAGGGCACAGAGATAGACGAGCGCAGAGGGGAGACGAGGGGGAGACGCCGTCCACGCCCAGAGACCCCCGAGGCCACCAGGGCGGGGAGGGGGCTGGGGCCTCCAGAAGTGGAGGGGTCTGTTTCTGCTGTTTGAACACATTCAGCTTGAGGTACTTTGCTGTGGCAGCCTGGGGAAGCCCCAAAGCAGGGCAGGCCTGCCGGGCAGGGGGAGGCTGCACAGAGAGGTCCAGGGCCATCTGTGCTTCCCACGTCTGAACCCCAAGGCTCCCCAGAGCCCTGCTGGCCGGGGCAGGGGCTGATGGGGGCCCTCCAGCCTCCTTGTCCCTGATCTCAGGTGACAAGGCTGCTATCTTCTCAGACACATTTGGGACTTTCCCAGATCAAGCGGAGACAGTATTTCAGCTCCACTTTTCATGGAGCAGCAGTGTCTGAGCAGCTAGCCCAAACCAAGAATCTCTGCCACGCACACCCAGCCACCCTCAGGTCTCCGCAGACGTGGGCAGGTGGGGGGTCACGTGGCCAGAGTCCACTTCTCTATCTTGTAAACTGATAGCTCCAGAGAAGGCANAGATTTTCAAATAACTAAAGACTTTCTGAGATAAAAATATTGTATCAACTATTAGGGTTACATACAGCTTTTTCTTCATTATCCCATATGCACTCTAACTCCTTAACAATGATTCAAAATTTTAGGATGAAAATCTGAAAACTTCTGAAAATCACCTAAGTATATAAAGTATGGCATCGAGTACCATCACTCAATGGCAAATAGATGGGGAAACAATGGAAACAGTGCCAGACTTTATTTTGGGGGCCTCCAAAATCACTGCAGATGGTGACTGCAGTCATGAAATTAAAATACACTTGTCCCTTGGAAGAAAAGCTATGACCAACCTAGACAGCATATTAAAGAAAAAAAAAAGCAGAGACATTACTTTGCTGACAAAGGTCCATCATGTCAAAGCTATGGTTTTTCTAATAGTCATGTATGAACGTGCGAGTTGGGCTATAAAGAAAGCTGAGTGCCGAAGAACTGATGGTTTTGAACTGCGGTGTTGGAAAAGACTCTTGAGAGTCCCTTGGTCTGCGAGAAGATCCAACCAGTCCATCCTAAAGGAAATCAGTCCTGAATATTCATTGGAAGGACTGATGCTGAAGCTGAAACTCCAATACTCTGGCCACCTGATGCGAAGAACTGACTCATTGGAAAAGACCCAGATGCTGGGAAAGATTGAAGGCAGGAAGAAAAGGGGATGTGAGAGGATGAGCTGTTTGGATGGCATCACCGATTTGATGGACATGAGTTTGAGCAAGCTCCAGGAGTCAGTGATGGACAGGGAAGCTTGGCATGCTGTAGTCCTTGGGGTTGCAAAGAGTCAGACATGACCGAGCCACTGAACTGAACTGATATAAAGTTACAAAGTCAAAGGAGTCCCCTGGGACCTTTCCTGGAAATGAGAGGAAATTGAAAGAGCTTGTTTTCCTTCCGTTCTATGGGAAGTAACCAGAGGGTTCTATTTTTGTTAACTTATCAGATTTACTAAGATTTACTGCTTCTTAACTTATCAGACTTACTAAGGTTTACTAAGTTCTCATGTAAAGTAAAACTGATGGTGGGAAGACTGCCTTCTCCTCTGTCTTGCTATTGCTCAGCACTGCAGTAATTAGCGCTATTATCCCAGTGTTGCTCATCTTTTCAACAGTCCAGTTCATTGTTCATCACTATTATTCTGAGGGGAAAAAATGTGTGGAAACTTCTGGAAAGTGTGAACAGATTGGATTTATATGTGTGTAGGGGGATGAGAATAAAGAAAGGAAGACAGTGAGCTGGCCCATTTCCCTTGAAAAGCATAAGATTTAGGATAGTAGTTCAAATCTATGTCAAGAAAGGATGACCTGCAAATTCAAAATAGCAGCTCCATTTTTTTTTTTTACTGTATCTTGTAAAGAGAACTTATTTCTCTCTTGGAGAAAGACCATAAATTTTGACTGAACTTGTCAGAATGGGAAAACAACACTTGAGTTTCCTACCAAGCATAAATATAATGAAGAGAAATTCGTTCTATTTTGTTTAGAGTCAACAGCACCACCATTTACTGACATGAACTCATGATTTTAATAAGATGAGAAAAACCTTAGTAATGACAAAATATTGCAAGTGGAGTAGCTAGATGATTAAGAGGAAAACATGATGAGAATAAATTTATGTAAAGGGAAAAGAGAAAAGTGTTCCAATTTTCAAAGCAAAGTACATACATATAATATGCGACACAAGAAAAAGACTATCTTTCCAGCACTGTTTCTTTCCTTATGACAAAGCCACACAAGTGCATGAGATGTTTTCTCCTATGCTATTTTGATCACTTACTGCCATTTAAGCCATAAATATGATATTAAATGTCACTATTATTAAAAACAATTCATTTCAAATGGGTTAAACTAGCTATTCAGAATAAAGTGTATATGTGTTTTTAAACCAATGATATGAATTTGTAATTTATCTTTAAAAGGGTTTCTAAATAGAGGATGGAATCAACATATGCTTTAGGGAGGTAATCTTTAAGGTGTGTTCCACAGACCCGAGGGTCACTGAAAATTTTCGGGGGATTCATGAGATCAAAACTCTTTTTTATTATTATGCTGCTGCTGTTGCTAAGTCACTTCAGTCGTGTCCAGCTCTGTGCGACCCCATAGAGGGCAGCCCACCAGGCTCCCCCGTCCCTGGGGTTCTCCAGGCAAGAACACTGGAGTGGGTTGCCATTTCCTTCTCCAACGCATGAAGGTGAAAAATGAAAGTGAAGTCGTTCAGTCGTGTCCGACTCTTAGCGACCCCATAGACTGTAGCCTACCAGGCTCCTTCGTCCATGGGATTTTCCAGGCAAGAGTACTGGAGTGGGGTGCCATTGCCTTCTCCTTTTAGTATTATACTAAGATTTTATTTGCCTTTTTAACTGTTATATTTGTACTGATGGTGCAAATGCAAAGATGGACAGACCTGCCAATGCCTGAGCATGAAGTAAGGCCATTGCACCCAGCATCATAGCTATACACTTTCAATTTTTTAAAAAAATAGTTTCAATTAATTTCCTTTATTTCCCTGATGGTCCAATGGTTATGACTCCACACTTCCCCTGCAAGGGGCACGTGTTCAATCCCTGGTTGGGAACAAATACTGATATGGGCACACCTAGAGCTGGTTTTGTGAGCTTCCCTGGTGGCTCAGACAGTAAATAATCTGTCGACAATGTAGGAGATCCAGGTTCGATTCCAAGGTTGGGAAGATCCCCTGGCAAAGGGAATGGCTACCCACTCCAGTATTCTTCCCTGCAGAATCCCCATGGACAGAGGAGTCTGGTGGACAACAGTCCATGGGGTCACAAAGAATCAGACACAACTGAGCGCTAACACACTTCAGAGGTAGTTTTGTAAGGGCAATTAGTCAGAAAAACAATATGGAGTTAAGATCATTCAGAGACTTAGAAATCCATACTCTGTGAAGAGGTACAGTAATCTGAGGATGGTAGCACACTGATCTTCTTCCAATCCCATTCATACTACTCTCCCTGCTTGACAACGGGATGCAAAATTAAGGTCACTTACCTTTTCTTGCAGCGTCTTAAAAATAAATAGTCCTTGACATAAAGAAATAACACAGGGTGGGGAAAGCAGAAGAAAACTCATTCAAAGGGGTCACAGAATAAAAGCGAATGTAACGCTTTCTGTGACAAGAATGAGATTAGAGAAAACAAACAGAAACTGCACCAATGGACTGCAACAAATATTATAAACCCTATTGATTCCAGTGACGCTTTTCACTGTTGATGTACTTGAGAATGAACCTAAGAGTAAAGCAAAACATTCTAGGTACAAAGCTGATCACCTAAGGGAAACGGCCGTGTATCCATTGCTACTTTCATTTGAAAGCTAACTGAGGATAAGGAAGGAAGAAATAGAAGATTGTTTCCTTTGGTGTTTGTATTGCTCAGGAAACAGAAACCAGAAAACAGAAGTCCTCCAGATATCTTAACAGAGAGAAATTAATATAAAGTATTATGAGGGATATAGAAGTAGAAACTACAGGAGACAGCTACCACTCTCTGCATCTGAGGAAACAAAAGGAAGAGGCTATTAAAACTTGAAAGCTTAGAGGGGAAGGGGCCCTGCAGAGCTGGGACCCAGACCTCCAAATAGGACTGCTGTTTAATGGGTGTGGTACCATAAACACCTGAAGAGAGGGTACCACAGGGCTGAGACCCAGGTTACTCTCCAAGGATGCTGCCCAAGTGTTGCTGATGCCTCAGGAGAAAAAAGAGAGCTGATCTCTAAGGGGAAAAGCTATTTCTGGTAAAACTATAACCCTTTAAGCATCTGTGTTTGTGTTACCTTAGAACTAAAAAGTACTACCAACAAAAATAAAAGGGAAAATAAACAAAATACTATGCAGAGGATTGCACTAAAGCTGATGACAAAAAATAAATGGTAGAAAAATGCATGATCTATTGCCAGTAACTTAAAAATGAATGGGATAGCACAGCCTATCAACATAATTTTGAACACTTAAATTCTGAAAGATAATCATCAAGTGAGATGTTTAAAAAATGTAAGACAGAGGAGGACATGGAAGTGAGCGGTGTTTGTGAGCACTGGCTCAGTTGCATTCAACTCTCTGTGACCTTATGGACTGCAGCTCACCAGGCTTCTCTGTCCATGGGATTCTCCAGGCAAGAACACTGGAGTGGGTAGCCATTTCCCCCTTCAGGGCATCTTCCCAACCCAAGGATCAAACTCAAGTCTCCCGCATCTCCCGCATTGGCAGGCAGGTTCTTTTCCATTGAGCCACCTGGGAAGCTCACAACATGTAGGTAAGGATGAACTCAAAAGTATGCCACAGACCTACTAGAATTGCTTCAGGAAGATTACAGAGATGCAGAAAACTAACATAATTGTTAAAAGGAGGAGATATGGTTAATTGAAAATGTATAACAAATACTGCTTTTAAAGACGTTATGTTAATAAGTGACAGAAAGGTCACCACTCACTTTCTCTTTTGTTAACCTTCTTAAATCCAGAAAGTGGTCAATGAATGTCTTAAAATGAAATCAACCATGATAAAGGTGAAAGAATATCTAATTTAAATAAATTCCTTTCTCTGGCCCCACCTGCATTGCTTCCCAGGGAACTGAAAGAATGCCCAGATGCAACTATAGAAACAGTGTCTGCGATCTTGGAAAATTAAAGAATGGGAGGAGTGCCAGAAGTATTTATTTTCTGGTCATCTATGAGCAGAAGTGATGGATTCCACTGAATACTGTTCGGCCAGTTTGACTGATGTTTGCAATTTTAGATCTTAAGCATAAATTGTGATGCCAGATGTATTCCAAAAGACAAATCACAATAAACTAACCTGATTAACTTTTCAAACAACACTGTTAGAGAACAGAAGAATATCATGGATAGAATTTGAATTTATAAAGGTACTTGATAGAAACTCCCTGGATTTCTGATTTGAAATGAAGAAATGCCAACGACAGCCAAAGATGTATTGCCATAATTAAGCCAATGGGTAATACGAATAGACTAATAACCTTACAGAAGCCAGACCATGTGCTACTGAGGCATGACCTAAAGGAAAATGTGGAGGCAGGTTCATCAGATTTATAAATGACACCACACTGGGAGGGATAGCAAATACATTGCATTTAGGTTCAACAGCCTCTCCAGTTAACGGAATGCTGTGATGAAACCAGGAGCTGCAATTCATCATGCATAATATAAAACAATGCTTTTATTTATTTATTTTTATTTATTTATTTTTTTACACGAACTCCCAAACATGAACCCCCCTCCCACCTCCCACCCCACATCTTTTTAATTTTTAAATTACACATTTCATGTTATGGCAGTCCACTCTTAGAAATATCTGCTCTTAAAGATCAAATGGTTAAGTTGACCACAATGTATGATAAGGATGTTGAGAACCAAAAATGATGAGGTTACATGGACTACAGAGCCTGAATACAGCTATTTATGAAATGGGGTAGGGGTCATCCCATTTTAAGTTCTAAAGTTAGATTATCTATGAGGAACTGACTTGATGTACCTGCTTGAAGAGGAATATTGACAAAATGAACTTTATTCCAAAGAAGCCAAATGGACTAATAAATGTCTATTATGGTTTAGTCACTAAGTCTTTTTTTTTAATTTAAATTTATTTTAATTGGAGGCTAATTACTTTACAATTTTGTATTGGCTCTGCCACACATCAACATGAATTCACCACAGGCGAATACGTGTTCCCCATCCTGAACTCCTTTCCCACCTCCGTCCCCATACCATCCCTCCGGGTCATCCCTGTGCACCAGCCCCAAGCATCCTATATCAGACCTGGACTGGCGATTCATTTCTTATATGATATTATACAGGTTTCACTGCCATTCCCCCAAATCATCCCACCCTTTCCCTCTCCCACAGAGTCCAAAAGACTGTTCTATACATCTATGTCTCTTTTGCTGTCTCTCATACAGGGTTATCGTTACCATCTTTCTAAATTCCATATATATGTGTTAGTATACTGTATTGGTGTTTTTCTTTCTGGCTTACTTCACTCTGTATAATCGGCTCCAGTTTCATCCACCTCATTAGAACTGATTCAAATATATTATTTTTAATGGCTGAGTAATACTCCATTGTGCATATGTACCACAGCTTTCTTATCCATTCATCTGCTGATGGACATCTAGGTTGCTTCCATGTCCTGGCTATTATAAACAGTGCTGTGATGAACATTGGGGTACACGTGTCTCCTTCAATTCTGATTTCCTCGGTGTGTATGCCCAGCAGTGGGATTGCTGGGTCATAAGGCAGTTCTAGTTGCAATTTCTTAAAGAATCTCCACACTGTTCTCCATAGTGGCTGTACTAGTTTGCATTCCCACCAACAGTGTAAGAGGGTTCCCTTTTCTCCACACCCTCTCCAGCATTTATTGCTTGTAGACTTTTGGATCGCAGCCATTCTGACTGGCGTGAAGTGGTATCTCATTGTGGTCTTGATTTGCATTTCTCTGATAATGAGTGACGTTGAGCATCTTTTCATGTGTTTGTTAGCCATCCGTATGTCTTCTTTGGAGAAATGTCTATTTAGTTCTTTGGCCCATTTTTTGATTGGGTCGTTTATTTTTCTGGAATTGAGCTGTATAAGTTGCTTGTATATTTTTGAGATTAGTTGTTTGTCAGTTGCTTCATTTGCTATTATTTTCTCCCATTCAGAGGGCTGTCTTTTCACCTTGCTTATAGTTTCCTTTGTTGTGCAGAAGCTTTTAATTTTAATTAGATCCCATTTGTTTATATTTGCTTTTATTTCCAGTATTCTGGGAGGCGGATCATTGAGGATCCTGCTGTGATTTATGTCGGAGAGTGTTTTGCCTATGTTCTCCTCTAGGAGTTTTATAGTTTCTGGTCTTACATTTAGATCTTTAATCCATTTTGAGTTTATTTTTGTGTGTGGTGTTAGAAAGTGATCTAGTTTCATTCTTTTACAAGTGGTTGACCAGTTTTCCCAGCACCACTTGTTAAAGAGATTGTCTTTACTCCATTGTATATTCTTGCCTCCTTTGTCAAAGATAAGGTGTCCATATGTGTGTGGATTTATCTCTGGGCTTTCTATTTTGTTCCATTGATCTATATTTCTGTCTTTGTGCCAGTACCACACTGTCTTGATGACTGTGGCTTTGTAGTAGAGCCTGAAGTCAGGTAAGTTGATTCCTCCAGTTCCATTCTTCTTTCTCAAGATGCTTTGGCTATTCGAGGTTTTTTGAATTCCACACAAATTGTGAAATTATTTGTTCTAGGTCTTAAGACTCCATTAACTGTAGTCTGCCAGGCTCCTCTGTCCATGGAGTTTTCCAGGCAAGAATACTAGAATGTGTTGCCATTTCCTTCTCCAGGGGATATTCCCAACCCAAGGATCGAACCCTGGTCTCCTGCATTACAAGCGGATTCTTTACCAACTGAATGAATGTCTGGAGACCAAAAATTTTACCTTCATGGGTGTTTATTCTAAAGGAGAGAAGAACAACCATACTAATTGTCTACAAACATTTGAAGGCCTATCTTATGAAAAGTTTATTCTTAGTTTCCAAGACATCATACAAGGACCACTGTATGAAAGTAAAGAAGGTATTATAAATGAACAGATGAGGAATCTTTCCTAGTAAAGCCAGTCACCTCACAAGGGAGCACCGCTATCACAAGAACTGTCTAAACAAAAGCTAGCCAATCAAGCTCAAGTCCTACAGAAGAATTTCTTCATTTGGTGAGAAACTGGACTAGCTTTTTCTAAGATTCTACCACTTCATTCTTCTTTAATTGTATAGAATTGACAATACTTGGAGGCATCTAATTGGGACGTCAGTAACCTTACACAACTCAGAACTAGTTTTCTTCCTTATAAAGTCTAGAAATCAAGAAAAGCTGAGGATATAGCTAAATTATTTAGGCAATTGCAGCTATGAAAACTTGGGTAAAAGGAAAGGGGAAATAATCACAATTTTAGATTTACACTAAAAAGCTACGTGAATGTTAAGTCCACAAATGAATGTGATTGTCACAGTATAAGAGACTGACAATAATACAGTCCTGAAGGTGGCAAACAAATGAACAGGAATATACACTGTCAAAAATAAATTTGATTAGAGCAAAATTCTATCTTAGTTGCATATACCTGGCTTTTCTTACTCTCGTTTTCAAAATCCTAGCCATACCTGTTAGAGGCAGCCTGGTTCAGATATCAATTTCATTAGGAGCCTGTGTTTCTGGGATTTATGAAAAAAAGGATGAGTGAGAATGATTGAGAAAGCCCAGAATTCGTTAACTTCACACCAATAAATACTGTGACCCTCAAGGGAGCCCTGTATATATTTCCTGCTGCTAAGTCACTTCAGTCATGTCCGACTCTGTGCAACCCCATAGACAGCAGCCCACCAGGCTCCCCGATCCCTGGGATTCTCCAGGCAAGAACGCTGGAGTGGGCTGCCATTTCCTTCTCCAATGGATGCAAGTAAAAAGTGAAAGTGAAGTCGCTCAGTCATGTCCGACTCTCAGCAACCCCATGGCCTGCAGCCTACTAGGCTCCTCTGTCCATGGGATTTTCCAGGCAAAAGTACTGGAGTGGGGTGCCATTGCCTTCTCTGGGATATATTTCCTAGTCATCCTCTTAAATAGCACTAGAGAAAATCCTTAGCCAGAGTCATTACAGGAATGTTCTCTGGGTAAATTTTATTTTACTTATTTTTTTAAGATTTTTTTCTGACATAGGCCATTTTTAAAGTTTTTATTGAATTTGTTACATTATTGTGTCTGTTTTATGTTTTGGCTTTTTGGTTGTGAGGCATGTGGAATCTTAGCTCCCTGACCAGGGATCAAACTTGTACTTCTTGCTTTGGAAGGCGAAGTTTTAAGCACTGGACCACCAGGGAAGTCCCCTGGGTAAGTTTTAGAGGGCTTTCTTCTGCTCTTCTCATCTCATGAAATTCTTCTGTGTTCCCTGTGCAATTCTTTTGAACTGTGGTGTTGGAGAAGACCCTTGAGAGTCCCTTGGACAGCAAGGAGACCAAACCAGTCAATTCTAAAGGAAATCAGTCCTGATATTCATCGGAAGGACTGATGCTGAAGCTGAAACTCCAATACTTTAGCTACCTGTTGTGAAGAACTGACTTCTTAGAAAAGACCCAGATGCTGGGAAAGATTGAAGGCGGGAGAAGGGGATAACAGAGCATGAGACAGTTGGATGGCATCACCAACTCAATGAATATTAACTTTGAGCCAGCTCTGGGAGTTGGGAAGCCTGGCGTGCTGCAGTCCTTGGGGTTGTAAAGAGTCAGACATGACTGAGCGACAACTGAACTGAACTGAGTGGAATCACATTTCCTTCTTTCAGGACCCTTGTTACTATGAAAGGAACTCCTGCTCTGTTCATATGCTTTATTAAGGTTACCTTGATATGCAAATGGTTGTTCCTCAGCTACAAAGGATGCTTTGTTTACCTTTTAAATGATTTTCAAACTGTCTGGCCTCTCATATTATTACTTAACATCTTTAAGTGATTTTTCTTTGTTTAGCTCAATATACAGCCGTGCTCCAAATGTACGTGTCCTTTGTCTCTTGTGATCAATATTCAAGTGTTCTGTATATTCTTCATGACCTCATCCTTCTGACCATCTCTCTCCAAGGGTGATGTGTTACACAATTCTATTCCCTTCAGTGAGAAACCTCCTATCTGGGGGGAAAGAGTGGAGAATATTGGGATGGAAAAGATCCATCCCAATAGATCAGTTCAAAAACTACATGATATCCTTTGTATTACCTATTAATTACTCTTCTTGGTAGTACTGGCCCTGTGTTTGGTTTGATTTAATTTGGTTTTCCTGTAACTACTGCATGCTCTATGTTACATGAACTAAACAAGAATGAAAGTACAAGCATACCTTAGAGACACTGCATGTTTGGTTCCAGAAAACCACAATTAACTGAATGTCACAATAAAGTGAGTGACAACCAAGTGCATAGAAAAGTTATATTTATACCATACTATGGTTTATTAAATGTACAAAAGGTTATGTCTTTAAAAAAAAAAACAGTATACATGCCTTAATTAAAAAACAAACTACTGTTAAAAAAGGCTAACCATCATCTGAGTCTTCAGCAGCTCACAGATTGACTCAAAAATCACTGATGATGGATCACCACAACAAATATACTACTACTGGTAAAGTTAAAATACTGAGAGAGTTACCAAAATGTGACTGAGAAACACAAAATGATAAAAAAAAAAAAAAAACCACCAGGACTTCCCTGCAGGTACAGTGACTAGGAGCTGATCTACTGGTACAAGGGACATGAGTTCGATTCCTGGTTTGGAAGGTCCCACATGCCACAGAGCAACTGAGCCAGGATGTCACAACTACTGAACCTGAGCTCTAGAATCTGTGCCACAGCAATGCTGCTGCTGCTAAGTCGCTTCAGTCGTGTCCGACCCTGTGCAACCCCATAAATGGCAGCCCACCAGGCTCCCCCACCCCTGGGATTCTCCAGGCAAGAACACTGGAGTGGGTTGCCAAAGCAATGAGAAGCCCATATACCACAACTAGAGAGTAGCCCCCACTCGCTGCAACTAGAGAAAGCCCACACACATAGACAAAGCTCCAACGCAGCCAAACATAAATAAATTTAAAAATTTTTTAAAATAATGGCACCAACAAACTTGCTCAATAAGAGTTGCCACAAATTTTCAAATTGTAAAAAACACAATACATGCAAAGTACAATAAAGCAAAGGACACTAGAATGAGGTCTGTTAAAAGCATAAATAGAAAGATTTTGTGATCATAGTCTAAAATTGTTTCTCATGCTCTTTCCTAGCTAATATGATCCTACACATCAAATGTATTATATCAATTCATTAGTAAGCATTTGGGCAGGAAAACCCAACTTCATCACAGTCTGACAGTTGCTTTGGCCTGGAAATCATTTCCTCTTAAAACCACCAAACTTGTCACCTGGCCATGATCAGAGCCATCCAATCATGCTATCTTTTGTCTCTTCCCTATTATCACTGGAGCATCAACAAGTTCAGCCTCCTTGTTGAGTCTAGTGGAAAGGATACAGAAACAGGGAGTCCGTTTCTTTTTCCAGGCTACACTGAGAGCAGACTTCTTCTTCTTCCAGGCTGCACTGAGAGCAGACATAATTCTTATGCCTCAATTTTTTATAACCCAGAATCTGTGTTCTCATAAATAATACCATACTCAAGCACTATGCAGCTACAGTTTGAGTTCATCAGGGTTTGGAAGGCTGCATTCTTTGTTTGAAATATCTGCATCATAATTAATCTTTCAGTATATAACCATTCATAAATTGATGAATACATGTTATCCACACATTCTTGAAAACTATACAGGCACCATAAACATTCTATGAAGTGTATTTTATTTTACTGTTAGAGGGAATTTGAGAAACTCCTATTTTAGTGTAACTAACATCAAATTATTCTGAACAAAACTAACTTAGGTCCATATGATCTGTAACTAAAAAAACAGGATATCACATATTCTGTACATGTTTTTTTTACCCAATTTCACTCATTGAAAACCATTTTCATTCTGTGCTGGGGGTGTTGGGCATCCAAAAAAGCAAGATACAAATGGATTTGATCCATGACTGTCTGGGTTGTAAGAACAGACACTTGGCTGGCACGTGTTCGCAAGTGAACACTGCATCCTGGCCACAGTATGTCTGACCAACAACATCTGCCTGTTGCAAAAGTGGCCATCTACTCACTTCGAATGGAAGACACAGCAGACTTAGGCAGAGGTCACAAAAGTTGTTTTGGGTTCTACTTTTTCTTAGATTTACAGAGAGGTGCACAAAGTGCCTTTGTTTCCAAGGTTCATACATTTGCTATAGTCGACGTCAAAATATGCTTTGTATGTAGCCAAAATATTGCAACTTATGTGTATATTATGGTTTTGTCTAACACTTGTAAACAACATCGTCTAAACATACCCAGTTGGTATCATGAGAGTTCAGAGAATCTAAGGAATGTGGTTTTCAACAAAACTAACTTAGAGGTGAAATCAAAGCACACAGTGTTGGAATATCTTTTGTAAACTAACACAAACAGCTGCTTAATAAATGGCTTTTGTGGGGATGGTGGAGGGAGAGCCTGTCTGCATAGGTTCACCACATTGGGAAGTCCACCTCATGTTAAGTCAAAGGAAATTCAACAATGTTATCTAAAACATACAAAGGGCATAAACTGATATAAGCTTAAATTGACTGTGTAAATATTCTTAAGAAGATATTATTAAAACACCAAATGTTTTCTTTTGTCTAAACCATGAAATATGGAATTATGTAGCTTTGCCATTTCCTTTCAGATTGTTTAGGACTCAAATTACTTTTATTTCCTGTTTTTTTCTTCTTTTATTATGAACAGTACAAATATAAGCATAAATCTAAAAGAGAAAGAAAAATATGTTCCAGTCTCATTCAATGTGTATTACATTTTAGCTGAAATCAGGTATATGTGATAAAAACTAACAGAAGTTTTCCATCTCACAAGGAACACTGTGTTTTTTTTTACCTTGAATTATGTAACATGATAAAGGACTTCTTTTTCCTAAACTTCTCTAGCAA
Source organism: Oreotragus oreotragus (assembly GCA_006410675.1). Classification (NCBI taxonomy): domain Eukaryota; kingdom Metazoa; phylum Chordata; class Mammalia; order Artiodactyla; family Bovidae; genus Oreotragus; species Oreotragus oreotragus. The sequence continues at coordinate 112,704 of SJYX01005126.1, forward strand.
TTTCCCAATCACATTCATTAGCAAATACAGGCCAGCCTTTACTTCAAATTTTTTCTTGTATATGAAATTTACAGACTATAGCAAGTATGTAATATTAAACTTAGATGCTCAAATATCCTTTGACAGAACAGATTTTTGTAAATAAATTGATATAAGTTATAGCCCTATATATTACTAAAATTTAATGGAAATTTAAACAGGAAAAAATATAAGCTATACTGGTGATTATTATAATTACAGTATTAGATAGAAATTTAGAAATTTACTAGGGGATGAGAAGGACAATCATAGTTTTAAAAACCAGCATCAACTTATGGAAGGTGGGGGTTGTCTTTCTAAACAGATAAGCACAATTAAACTGTCTATGGGACCATGGCCAGCTCAGTGATATTTGCTTCCTTCTCTACATCTCTACAATTATTTACCTATGCTGTGTGCCAAGCAGCAAGAACCTAGAAATACTGGTCTTACCAACTACGAAGTGATACCAAATCAAGCCAGCCTAAACCCAAGTTTTACTGCCAAGCTTATTCATACAACAGAGCTCCTCCTGAGTCTTGACATTTTATAAACCAACACCTATGTTAAAACAACTTCTAGAGTAGCGTGGAATAACGCAAAGGATATGGCTAAAATTAGAGACTTAGATGTTAATTCTAACATGAACTCTAAATGAATCAAGGCAAGATAATCAGCCTCCCTCTGATAAAAGAATGAGATCAAATTATTATAAGGCCCTCCTTGGTTTAAACATTCTACCAAAACTTCACAGCTAAGCACTGCTTCTTAAGCTTTTCAACAATGAAGGACCTATCTCCTCCCACACTTCTTTTTTCAACCACTGCTACAGACGAGATTCTTTATGTACTCACTTATCTCCATTTTATCAGCCAAAGATTAATGTGCATAATTAATATCACATTGAGTTAATATAAATTTGATATTTAAGTTAGGCCATGCAGCCTTATCTTGGATAAACATATGCAATTCATTAGCTTTGGGAGAAATAGTAAAGGTATGAACTACTTAGGGATCTAATTTCATTTAACTGGAAACCACCAAACTAAGGAGAAGACACTATCCAAGAGAATGTAACTACTCTTGTTTGTCTTCCTGATTCAGCCACCTGGAGAGAAATCATTACCCTCTACGACTTCTCCCAGAAACAGACCTCAATCTGTTATTGTTCATCTGGAGTGCTTTTGTTTTCATCTGAAGATCCTATGTTAGTGGATAACACATCTTGACCAATGCAATCTTAAAACCCATCCCAGTGAATTGAGGCTACCCATTTATATTGCCACCAATAGTGCACAAGCGTTCCCTTCTCTCCGCATCCTCATTAATACCTGTTGTTTCTTGTCTTTTGGGAATAGTCACGCCACCAGGTATAAACTGGTATCTAGCGGTTTGCTTTGCAGGAGCAAGAATTTGACCCAATAAGCCAAATCTGGAGACTGTTGCGTTAACCTTTGCATTACGCTGCCTCTCTATGCCTCGCCTATCAATGTGCTGTGCTAAGTGGTTTCAGTTATGTCCGACTCTTTGCAGCCCCATGGACCCTGTAGCCCACCAGGCTCCTCTGTCCACATGTTTCTCCAGACATGAAGACTGGAGTGGGTTGCTGTGTGCTCCTCCAAGGGATCTTCCCCACCCAGAGATCTACCTGTTTCTCTTGCATCTCCTGCATTGGCAGACAGGTTCTATACCACTAGGACCACCTGGGAAACAAGCCTTAGTAATTCACTTATTCAGAAAATGAGGCAAGGAGATGTAGGCCAAGACTTAGTTTTGAAGTTAAGAAGTGATATGTAAAGCATCCTCTGGTCTAGAGTCAGATAGATTATTGTGTAACCATGGCTTAGCTAACTACTAGCTGAGCTACAATGGACAAACCTCAGGCTCTAAGTTTGTGAAGTAGCACAACAACCCTTCCTTCACAGTATAGTTATGAAGCTTTGAGGAGAGACTGAGCATGGTTAACTGGGGACCCTTGCACACACTTGTCTAAAGCAATAATAATATTTACTCACCTTGTATCCCCACTATCATACCTGACACCTCAGAGGCAACACAGTTATTTTTTCAATGTATGTATTAATTGACCAAATAATCGACTGATGGACTGATGGGTTAATGGAAAGAATTCTTAAACCAACCATCTGATTTCAAAGATACATCTCTCTTTTCTCTGCCTTCTTCTCTGCATTGAGAACACTTAACACAGATTAAATGGAAAGTTGGGAAACTTCTTCCAGTGACCACAAAACAAGTATAAATAAAGGACTTTGATCATGAAGGAAAAGTTCAAAACACTGCATTTTTACCACAGCCATCATTAAAATTATCTTCTTTTAAAATTCTCTAACATTTCAGTCTGGGGAAATTTTTCTAAAAGAAATATAAATGATTTTTTTTAATGCTGAATTTACAGGCATATTTTGGCAAACCATAAAATGCCTTTACTTTTCTCCTTCCACCCTCCCCCATTCATATCAGCATATAAAGTCTGCATTCCAGTCACCAGAGTATGAGTGGAGACAGTAAGTTTTGAGCACATGGATGACAATATCACTCTGGGAGGGAAAAACATGTGCCTCTGAACTGCTTGCCCATGCCAGAAAAAGAATGCCACCATCCAAACACTGGGACTTAATTTATAGAAGGTTGTGACTTATTTTCCACATAAAGAAGAAACAGCCTAATCCTTCACAGAAAGCAAAGCGTGACAAAGAAGAGATTTCATTTTTGGAAATTTACTGTCAGTGAAGTAGCAGGTCATTTTTTTTCTCCTTCTGTTTCACAGAATAATACTCTCTTAATAAGCATCTCTTTCTCTATCAGAAACAGTCTCTAAGTTGGCCAGGTTGTTCAGTGGTCAAGAATCTGCCTGCCAATGCAGGCAACTCAAAAGATTCAAGTTCAATCCCTGTGTCAGGAAGATCCCCTGGAGACGGAAATGGCAACCCACTCCAGTATTGTTGCCTAAAAAATCCCATGGACAGAGGAGTCTGGCAGGCTGCAGTCCACAGGATTGCAGAGTGAGACACAACTGAGCATGCGTGCAAAGCAAAAGCAAGACGGGATGTTGCTATTTCTTTCGTGTTGAGAATGTGAACTGTCTTCCAGCACAGATTAGAGGGGAACCCTTTCTGAGAATGCCATGCGATGCTACACATGGTAATTTGGATAGTCTCCTTTCCCTAGTCTCAATCTTTGATGTGCTAAAACATGTTTTAAAAAACAACCAATAAGCATTTTTAGGGAGCTAAGATCCCATATGCCTCAGGCCAAAAAAAAACCCCACAAATTAAAAAAAAAAAGAACAGAAGCAATATTGTAACAAGCGCAACAAAGACTTTAAAAAATAAAATCCATTTCCAAAAGAAAAGCATAAAAAGAATAAAATAATAATAGGCATTCCTATCATATTTCAAGTGATTTCTGAAATAGAAAGTGGCAGAGAGAAAAAAGGGATAAGAGAAAATGAGAGGGGCATGTCATGAAGAAATCTAACCCCACTTTTTCACATTCACTCCCTGCCTCTTCTGTTGCCACTTTCGGGTGTTTGGGGAGGCTCAGAAGAAACTTTCTAGTTTATGGCCATGCTGATATTTCCTTTTGGGAAGCGGAAAAAAAAAAAAAAAACATGATCCACAGCAGCGCATTAACCTGAAAGGGAAACATCTGTTCGGAGCATGGAGCAATTTATTGGCTGAGTTCTGAACACAGGGCTTGTACTTGAGATCCTCTGTCTGATTCTGCGGAGCTCATCCCAGCACAAGGAAAGGAAAATTGCCCTTTATGGGCTCGCTCACTTGAGACATAACTGGATTAGCATAGAGATTATGTTTGTCATTTAGATAAAGGTGGTTTCCTTAATAGTACAGGAAATTTGAGAACAAACACAGCACTTAATGGTAAGAAGGGCATAGTTAAAATGGGAAATTTTACATTATGTATATTTTACCACAAAGAAATTAGGATTTTTTTAAAAATATTTATTCCTTCTCATTGCTTCTCACCATTTTGACTACAATCAAGTGTAAAGATACTTATTCCTTCTCAGATTTTAGATTCTAAAACAGGCATTAAAACCCCCTAATTTGAATATCACCAAAGGAAATCCAACTTAAAGAATTCTTTTGCTGTGAACTCGTACTCTCAACTTTTACTAACAGGCAAAAGGGCCTTTTATTTCTCTCTAGACTAATATTAAAGTTTTGGCTTTTTACAAAGGCCAGTGTCTCATCCTATTAAGTCTATGTTCATTGAGAACACTTTAAGTGTTACACAGATATGTGAAGATCAAAAATTAGGTGTGGTATGTACATGTTAACTAAAATGGAAAAAGAGATGTTGAGGAGAGAAGCTATGAGAATAAAATCTAATTGAAAAGTAAAGATCAGACTCAAGTTTTCAAACACCAGACTGGATCTTACAAATAGACGGTAAATGAAGTTCCTGAACAAACCTGGCCATAAACCAGGTGCTCTCATCACCGTGGTTGGTGCCAATGTGCAACTAACAGCCATTAGGTGTCAAGCACACCAACACATTAGAAAATAATTGCACTTAGGCCTGGGTATAACTAGGTGTATTACTGAAGATAATTTAATTTTTTTTCAAATTGCTTCATAAAGTATAACTGATAAGAGGGAAAATAGATACACTATGTGGCAGACTTACATTGAATCATACCAAGAAGATAAACACAAGCTAAACTAACCACTGCCAACAACAAAAATTGCACTTGAACTTATGGATTTGTGATGATAGCAATCGCTGTAAAATATAACTTAAAATTACTAAAGGAAGAAATGAAAAATCTTATCTTTTTATTCTTTGAAAAAACTCTACAGGAACTATTGGGCTTTCCTGATGGCTCAGTGGTAAAGAACCCACTTGACAATGCAGGAGATGCAAATTTCATCCCTGGACTGGGAAAATCCCCTGGAGAAGGAACTGGCAAGCTACTCCAGTATTCTTGCCTGGGAAATCACATGGACAGAGGAGCCTGGTGGGCTACAGTCCATGGGGTTGCAAAGAGTCAGGCATAACTTAGTAACCAAAACAACAAGATAAGAAACTACAGACAGTTATTTTCATAGCACGAATTTAGAACTTCTATTTGGCAAGTTACATCTTCCCCAAAAATGACTTGATTTAACATGGAGCAATCAGTATGTTCAGTAACTTATTACTGATCAATGATAAATTAGCTGCCACAATGAATCTCCACTTGCCAACAAATACTTGACCAGAGGTCAGGTTTCTGGTTACAATAACTACTGTTTGTATAACACTGCTGCATTTACAAAGTCCTTTTTTTATATGCTACAGTGGTGCATTTCAATCTCACAGCTACCTGATAAAGCATTATCACCACTGTCCTTTGACAGAAGGGGAAGTAATATCTGACAAAGTCGTAAGACTAGTTTAGGAAAGAGCCTAAAATAGAACCCTGATCCTCTGACTCCTGTCACTATTCTCTCATTCTGTGAGAGAAAGATCAAAAGACAACTCGAAATCCAGAAATCAAACCACCACATAGTTTTGGAGAACTTTCATTATTGGCCTCAAGTGACTATTTAAATATTCAAGCACTTTTTGGTAATAGGTGGCAGCTGATACCTTGAGAATTATTGAGAAAGCAGACCGAAAGCAAATAAAAGAGTTGTAAAAGCATAGTCTTCTGTTGGCAATTTTTTTTCTCCCATAGGGCACGGCGATATTGACACGTCTTTGTTTTCTGGGGCTACCATAACAAAATACCACAGACTGGATGATTCTGACAACTTTAATTAGTTTCTCATAGTTCTGGAGGCTAGAAGTCAGATCGAGGTCTCAGCACAGTTGGTTTCCTCTGACGTCCCTCCCCTCAGCTTGCAGATGGCCACATTCTCTCCACACCTTCATACCATCTTCCTTCTGTTGGTGTCTGTGTTCAAATTTCCTCTTATAAGGATACTAATCATAATGGACTAAGGCACCCTAATGACCTCACCTAACTTAGTTATCACTTTAAAGATTCTGTTTCCAAATGTAGTCACATTGGTGGGGGGTAGTGTTCGTGCTGGAAGCGTTAGTTGCACAGTTGTGTCTGATTCTTTGCAACCCCATGGACTGTAGCCCACCAGGCTCTTCTGTCCATGGAATTCTCCAGGCAAGAATACTGGACTGNAAGATTCTGTTTCCAAATGTAGTCACATTGGTGGGGGGTAGTGTTCGTGCTGGAAGCGTTAGTTGCACAGTTGTGTCTGATTCTTTGCAACCCCATGGACTGTAGCCCACCAGGCTCTTCTGTCCATGGAATTCTCCAGGCAAGAATACTGGACTGGATAGCCATTTCCTTCTCCAGGGAATTTTCCCGACCTAAGGATTGAACCCAACTCTCATGCATCGGCAGGCAGAGTCTTCACCACTGCACTGCCTGGGAAGCTCTGATAATAAAAGCACTGCTATAATTGTATTAGAAAAAAAGGTTTTAAATGACTAAAAAGAGTTAGTGCATAAAATATATACGAAACAAGAAAGAAAAGGAATTTCTGAATGACTGAGTTAAGGGCTGCAGGGGAGATTTAATGTCACAGTCACCAATGGAATGAATAAATAGTTGTAAATACAGTGGTGAGCTTCTGCTTGTTCCTGTAGTTTTTCTTTAAAATTATTTTCTTAAATATTCTCCTTTTCTACTACATACTGGAACTGTTTATTAGTCATTGTTGTACATACCGCATTGAAAATTCATATCCTTTTCTTAACATAATTTTAACAATGCATGTTTAATGATATATATTCAAAATAAAATTTAAGTTTTATATCTGTCAAGATTGACAATCAGAAATAAACATCATTAAAAATTTTAACAATGCCATAGAATACTCAAGTTAGACATGACCACAGGATTTTTCTATGTAAATCCTGTATTACAAATATATACCTATAGGGGCTTCCCTGGGTGGCCCAGTGGTTAAGAATTCACCTGCCAATGCAGGTGACACAAGCTAAATCCTTGCCCCAGGAAGATCTTACATGCCTCGTGGCAACTAAGGCTGCATGTCAGAACTATTGAGCCTGCGCTCTAGAGCCTGCCAGGCACAACTACTAAGCCCGTGGTGTGCAACTACCGAAGCCCATGTGCCTAGGGCCGGCGTTCCACAACGAGAGAAGCCACTGGGATGAAAAGCTCTCTCCTAGTAAAGTAACTAGAGAAAGCCCACATGCAGCAATAAACACCCAGCACAGCCAAAAGAACAGGCTAGCAACTATGTTTCTCTTTTATTCATAGTGGTAGCTTGGTATACATATCCTTTAAGACCCAGTGTGGACTGTTTCTCCCCAAATATCTAATTTTATACTGCTTACATACATATGTAACTCAGGTAACATGGAATGATGGTAATAAAACTTTTCTATTTGAAATGCATTGCATAATTCTTAACTCTTGTCATAAACAGACGTCATCTAAAGAACAATTGCCTCTTTTCATGTTTATTTACAGTCTTCCACCTTCACATGACAAAATGGTTGTTAACATTAATTAATTTATTTAGCCATAAATTTTTTCCACTACAGGTAACACCATCACAATGAAAGAATGGCATTACATAAAAGGGTCAAAAGAAAAAAAAAAAAAAAAAAAGAGAACCATGACATGGTCAACTACTTTTATTGGGCTTGAGTTGATTCATTATCAAAGAAAGCTGTCATTGCATTTATGATCCTCGTTAATTTTTAGCCAGCAAGATAAATGTGTTTTTACTCTTTGGCATGACTNAAAAAAAAAAAAAAAACAGAGAACCATGACATGGTCAACTACTTTTATTGGGCTTGAGTTGATTCATTATCAAAGAAAGCTGTCATTGCATTTATGATCCTCGTTAATTTTTAGCCAGCAAGATAAATGTGTTTTTACTCTTTGGCATGACTTTGTGCTTGCTTGTTTGCTTACTCACTTGCTTTCTCTCTTTTTGCCTTTCTTTATTTCTCTTTCATTAAAAAAAAGAGTATATTCTCTTCCTCTTATATTTACCCTCTGACTTTTATAAATCTAAATCTTTTATTATTCTAATTCAATATATTTTCCACTCTAGTGATTACCAGGATGAATTCACTTCTGTTGTGTTTAACTTAAGTAGATACAGAAAAACAGAAATAAAATTGAACTTTTACTACATCTAGTAGCAAATTTTAATCACTGTCCTTCAATTACCAAGAGCAAAAGGATTGCTCAACTGTAGAGTGAGGTCCACTGTAGGGTGGCTTTATGGTGAAAACTGAGTAGAATAGGACTCTTAGAGAAGCAGAAGCAGAGATAAAGGAATAAATACCATTAACTAGCAAACTACTCAATGACCTTGAATAAATCAACAAGCTATCTTTTTTCCTTTTAACCTGACAATTTTTTTTTTCCTGCCTGTTGACTTGGACTACTGGATTGGAATAGTGCCCAAATAATTTACCTCTACTGAATAAAACTTTGTATGGTATGAACTAACACTTCACTTTGTACTCTGTACAATGTTTTACTACTCTAATTAGCTTAGAACAACTGTAGGATTTTAGAGTATTGATGAAATTACTTGAATAGATAAATTGAGAGATCAAGCACTTGAAGAAGCACTATTTGCATATAAATAAGGATTGTGCTTATGGGCTCCCCTGATAGCTCAGTTGGTAAAGAATCTGCCTGCAATGCAGGAGACCCTGGTTTGATTCCTGGATAGGGAAGATCTGCTGGAGAAGGGATAGGCTACCCACTCCAGTATTCTTGAGCTTCCCTTGTATTTTGCATTCACCTGCAATGCAGAAGACTTAGGTTCATCCCAGGGTTGGAAAGAACCCCTGGAGAAGGGAAAGGCTACCCACTCCAGTATTCTGGCCTGGAGAATTTCAAGGACTCTACAGTCCATGGGGTCGTAAAGAATCGGACATGACTGAGCTACTTTCACATGATATGACAAGTATTGTACTAACCATTGTTAATCTTGGTCCTGGTCTTTACTGAAGATCTTCCAGATTTTCAGTTGTCAGGGGTCCTTGCTATAGGAGTGTGAGTTACTCTAAGTTTAGAAGCCATAACACAGCCTTTCATTAAAATTTATCTATAATCCCAACATGTAACCCTCCAGTAGCTAATTAATAATCATCTGCAAAGTAAATCAAGTAAATCAACTAGACTGGTTTACTGAAATGTTTTAAGTAATTCAATGATGCTATGAGACCATGGGTTTAAAAGCATTTTGTGTTTTCAAACACCAAATGCTATTTTCACTGTTATTTTGATTAAATTCACAGAGTCCTTCTCCATTGAATTGTCCCATGCTTGTTTCTGTCTTTAACATTTTCCCATTTTATAATATTATTGAATAAGTTATTTTTCACTTCCCCAAGGCATTCAATACATTCATTCATCATTTGATAATCTTTGTAATGGAGAAACTTAGCTTTTCCCTTCCAATTTCCTTATGCTTTCCTTTTTCTGAAAGCAAAAAACTTCAAAGTCTTAAAATATAATTTACAGATTTTGATTGCTGTCTTGGAAGTCTATACAATTGCATTGTAATGTAATACAAGAAAGAACTGGAAAAGGATCCCAACAAAATGAAATTGTTTTGTGGAGATAAAGGCAGAGCATACACTAACCCAAACCACAAGAATGGACTAGTTGATTATTTCAGTAAGATAATTCAAGATCTTGTTTCCTGCTTCAGTAAGTTTGGGTGCTAATGTCCAACAGCTGTTCTCTTTTACCCAGAAGTAGCTGTATTTAGTGATAGGCTGAATGACTGCCACATGCACAATTCATAATTCCTTTCACAGGGGACCAATGAATATCAACAGACACAAAATAATCCAGTGATCACCCAGCGTATGGCTCTTTTAGTATATGGTTTTCATCAAACGTAGTGCACAATAAAAGCTGTCTTACACTACTTATCATGGTAGGCAGTGGTTTTTCTATTTGAATTCCAAGAAGTGGCCAAATCTGTTCTATTTCCAGGCAATAGTCTTCTTCCATTGTCTAAGACTTTGTTATAAAAAAGAGGCCTTCTCATTTTATTATTCCCTTAATCAAATTTTTAGCCTTAGAAAACTTTCCACAAGGATAGCAATATAAATTCCATATGGGGATGGAATCCTCTGTGTTATACTACAAGATCTGACCAACAACTTCATTAATTAGTAAAGGAATAAAACTATACTGAGTTTTACAAAACATAATGTAAGCCAAAAAAGAACTTTTAGTTCTAAATGTTCAGTTCTTAAGGAATAAAAAATATTCTTTATCTAGTAGCCAAATATAGAAAATATATTTAGGTTTTGATGCTTTTGAACTGTGGTCCTGGAGAAGACTGTTGAGAGTCCCTTGGACAGAAAGAAGATCAAACCAGTCAATCTTAAAGAAAATCAACCCTGAATATTCATTGGAAGGACTGATGCTGGGGCTAAAGCTTCAATACTTTGGCTAGCTGATGTGAAGGGCTGACTCACTGGAAAAGACTATCATGCTGGGAAAAACTGAAGGCAGGAGGAGAAAGGGAGCAACAGAGGATGAGATAGTTGGATGGCATCACTGATTCAATAAACACGAACTTGGGCAAACTCCAGGAGCTGGTGAGGGAGGGAAGCCTGGCATCTTGTAGCACGCCACGGACTATAGTCCATGGGGTCACAAAGAGTCAGACACAACTTGGTGACTGAACAACAAAAAAAAAAACAAACTCTTAAGGCAATTTTTCCACCTTTCAGGCAACTTCTTTATTTCCCTTTTAGACCATCTTCTGCAATGCTGTTATTTTTTTTTCTTTCTCCATGAAAGCAGATTTCAAGTGAATTTAGCTTCCTATCTCCGAATCTCTTTAACTTACAGGTAGAGTGTCCACTGCTATCTAATTCAGTCTCTGAGCTCTGAGCTTAAATCACCAAGAGAGTGAGTGGCAACCTGCATCATCAGGACAAGGAGTACTGGGTTGTCTATGGCAGCAGCAGCCAGCAGGAACAACATCACCAGGTCCAGCTGAGGGGTCCTAAAACCAGTGGTACTGACACCAGCAGCTGCTCTCAACTCGTGTCCATTGTGGGGACATGGCCATTGCTGTGGAATGGACAGCTCCTGGCATCAACCAGTCTCCCAGTCCTGAACAAACTCCTTCCTAGGTGACGGTTTGGCTGCTGGGATCATTCATCTATTACTAATTGGTGAGTTAATATAGAAAGTGAAAGTGAAGTCACTTCAGTCGTGTCCGAATCTTTGCAACCCGGTGGACTGTAGCCTATCAGGCTCCTCCATCCATGGGATTCTCCAGGCAAGAATACTGGAGTGGATTGCCATTTCCTTCTCCAGGGGATCTTCCCAACCCAGGGATTGAACCTGGGTCTTCCACATTGCAGGCAGGCGCTTTAACCTCTGAGCCAAGTTATTATAATGATTTAGGAAATGGCAATCCACTCCAGTATTCTTGCCTGGAGAATCCCATGAACGGAGAAGCCTAGTAGGTTACAGTCCACAGGGTCGCAAAGAGTCGGACACGACTGAGCGACTTCACCTTCAAAAAGAGTTAAGACAGTGGAACTGAAGGATGAGGACTTCACCTCTCCTCACAAGTATATCAAGAATAAATCTATGAATATAACAATTCTCACAGAGCACCTGCTGAATACTAGCAAAAGACCTCAGACACCTAAAAGGACAAGAAAAATCCCCATGCAACCAGGTAGGAAGAAAGAAATCTTTAAAAAACAGAGGAAACAGGAAGGGACCAGTACCGCTGGTAGGGAGCAGAAGTTTCTTTCTGCTTTTGTTTTGGTTTTTTGTTTTTGTTTTTGTTAAGTTTTGCTTTCATTGTTTGTTTCTATTTTGGAGTTACTTTGTTTGGTTGGTTGTCCTCTTTTTTTTTTTTTTTTTGCTGCACTGTGCAGTTTGTTGGGTCTTGGTTCCCAGCCAGGGCTCAGGCCTGAGCCTTCAATGGAAGAGAACAAAGTCCAAAATGCTAGACCACCAGATAATCCTGGCTTCAGGAAATACAAACTGGCATGAATTCTCCCAGAGGTCTTCATCTCAACACCAAGACTCAGTTGCACTCAACTGCTCTTAGGCTCCAGTGCTGGATGCCTCAATCCAAACAACCAGCAAGACAGTAACACAGCCCCACCCATCAGCAGACAAGCTGCTTGAAACTGAACTAAGCTCATAGACACCCCAAAACACACCACCTGACATGGCCCTGCCCATCTGAGAGGAAACACTCAGCTCCACACACCAGAGTGAAGGCACCAGTCCTTCTCAACAGGAATCCTACACAAGCCCCTGAACCAACCTCACCCACCAGGGATTAGATATCAGAACCAAAAGGAACTACGACCCTGCTGCCTGTGGAAAAGAAATCACAAACACAGTAAGTTAGACAAAATGAGATGACAGAGAAATATATTGCAGATGAAGGAGCAAGGTAAAAATCCACAAGACCAAATGAATGAAGAGAAAATGCAATCTACCTGAAAAAGAATTCAGAGTAATGACAGTAAAGATGATTCAAGATCTTGGAAACAGAATGGAGGTACAGATCAAGAAGATAAAATAAATGTTTGACAAGGAACTGAAGAATTAAAGAACAAACAGTAATGAACAATACAATAACTGAAATGAAAAATACACTAGAAGAAATCAACAGCAGAACAACTAAGGCAGAAGCATGGATAAGTGAGCTAGAAGATAGCATGATGGAAATAACTGCCATGGAGCAGATTTAAAAAAAAAAAGAAATGAGAACAGTTTCTGAGGCCTCTGGGATGACAATCAAAGAGGGAATAAAAAAATAATGAGAAACAAATGACAATGAAAACACAACAACCCAAAACCTATAGGATGCAGCAAAAGCAGTTCTGAAAAGGAATTTTATAGCAACACAATCCTACCTCAAGAAAAGAGAAAAATCTCAAATAAACAACCTAACCTTACATCTAAAGCAACTAAAGAAAGAATGAATGAAACAAAAAGTTAGTAAAAAAAAAAATCATAAATATCAGAGCAGAAATAAATGAAATAGAAATGAAGAAAACAATAGCAAAAATCAGTGAAACTAAAAGCTGTTTCTTTGAGAAGATAAACAAAATTGACAGACTTTTACCAAGAAAAAAAGGGAAAGGACTCAAATCAATAAAATTAGAAATGAAAATTGAAAAATTACAACTGACACTGCAGAAATACAAAGGACAAGAGACTACTATAAGCAACTATATGCCAATAAAATGAATAACATGGAAGAAATGGACAAATTTTTAAGAAGGCACAATCTTCCAAGACNTTTTTTTTTCTTTCTCCATGAAAGCAGATTTCAAGTGAATTTAGCTTCCTATCTCCGAATCTCTTTAACTTACAGGTAGAGTGTCCACTGCTATCTAATTCAGTCTCTGAGCTCTGAGCTTAAATCACCAAGAGAGTGAGTGGCAACCTGCATCATCAGGACAAGGAGTACTGGGTTGTCTATGGCAGCAGCAGCCAGCAGGAACAACATCACCAGGTCCAGCTGAGGGGTCCTAAAACCAGTGGTACTGACACCAGCAGCTGCTCTCAACTCGTGTCCATTGTGGGGACGTGGCCATTGCTGTGGAATGGACAGCTCCTGGCATCAACCAGTCTCCCAGTCCTGAACAAACTCCTTCCTAGGTGACGGTTTGGCTGCTGGGATCATTCATCTATTACTAATTGGTGAGTTAATATAGAAAGTGAAAGTGAAGTCACTTCAGTCGTGTCCGACTCTTTGCAACCCGGTGGACTGTAGCCTATCAGGCTCCTCCATCCATGGGATTCTCCAGGCAAGAATACTGGAGTGGATTGCCATTTCCTTCTCCAGGGGATCTTCCCAACCCAGGGATTGAACCTGGGTCTTCCACATTGCAGGCAGGCGCTTTAACCTCTGAGCCAAGTTATTATAATGATTTAGGAAATGGCAATCCACTCCAGTATTCTTGCCTGGAGAATCCCATGAACGGAGAAGCCTAGTAGGTTACAGTCCACAGGGTCGCAAAGAGTCGGACACGACTGAGCGACTTCACCTTCAAAAAGAGTTAAGACAGTGGAACTGAAGGATGAGGACTTCACCTCTCCTCACAAGTATATCAAGAATAAATCTATGAATATAACAATTCTCACAGAGCACCTGCTGAATACTAGCAAAAGACCTCAGACACCTAAAAGGACAAGAAAAATCCCCATGCAACCAGGTAGGAAGAAAGAAATCTTTAAAAAACAGAGGAAACAGGAAGGGACCAGTACCGCTGGTAGGGAGCAGAAGTTTCTTTCTGCTTTTGTTTTGGTTTTTTGTTTTTGTTTTTGTTAAGTTTTGCTTTCATTGTTTGTTTCTATTTTGGAGTTACTTTGTTTGGTTGGTTGTCCTCTTTTTTTTTTTTTTTTTGCTGCACTGTGCAGTTTGTTGGGTCTTGGTTCCCAGCCAGGGCTCAGGCCTGAGCCTTCAATGGAAGAGAACAAAGTCCAAAATGCTAGACCACCAGATAATCCTGGCTTCAGGAAATACAAACTGGCATGAATTCTCCCAGAGGTCTTCATCTCAACACCAAGACTCAGTTGCACTCAACTGCTCTTAGGCTCCAGTGCTGGATGCCTCAATCCAAACAACCAGCAAGACAGTAACACAGCCCCACCCATCAGCAGACAAGCTGCTTGAAACTGAACTAAGCTCATAGACACCCCAAAACACACCACCTGACATGGCCCTGCCCATCTGAGAGGAAACACTCAGCTCCACACACCAGAGTGAAGGCACCAGTCCTTCTCAACAGGAATCCTACACAAGCCCCTGAACCAACCTCACCCACCAGGGATTAGATATCAGAACCAAAAGGAACTACGACCCTGCTGCCTGTGGAAAAGAAATCACAAACACAGTAAGTTAGACAAAATGAGATGACAGAGAAATATATTGCAGATGAAGGAGCAAGGTAAAAATCCACAAGACCAAATGAATGAAGAGAAAATGCAATCTACCTGAAAAAGAATTCAGAGTAATGACAGTAAAGATGATTCAAGATCTTGGAAACAGAATGGAGGTACAGATCAAGAAGATAAAATAAATGTTTGACAAGGAACTGAAGAATTAAAGAACAAACAGTAATGAACAATACAATAACTGAAATGAAAAATACACTAGAAGAAATCAACAGCAGAACAACTAAGGCAGAAGCATGGATAAGTGAGCTAGAAGATAGCATGATGGAAATAACTGCCATGGAGCAGATTTAAAAAAAAAAAGAAATGAGAACAGTTTCTGAGGCCTCTGGGATGACAATCAAAGAGGGAATAAAAAAATAATGAGAAACAAATGACAATGAAAACACAACAACCCAAAACCTATAGGATGCAGCAAAAGCAGTTCTGAAAAGGAATTTTATAGCAACACAATCCTACCTCAAGAAAAGAGAAAAATCTCAAATAAACAACCTAACCTTACATCTAAAGCAACTAAAGAAAGAATGAATGAAACAAAAAGTTAGTAAAAAAAAAAATCATAAATATCAGAGCAGAAATAAATGAAATAGAAATGAAGAAAACAATAGCAAAAATCAGTGAAACTAAAAGCTGTTTCTTTGAGAAGATAAACAAAATTGACAGACTTTTACCAAGAAAAAAAGGGAAAGGACTCAAATCAATAAAATTAGAAATGAAAATTGAAAAATTACAACTGACACTGCAGAAATACAAAGGACAAGAGACTACTATAAGCAACTATATGCCAATAAAATGAATAACATGGAAGAAATGGACAAATTTTTAAGAAGGCACAATCTTCCAAGACTGAACCAGGAAGAAATACAAAATATAAACAGACCAATCACAGGTAATAAAATTAAAAGTGTGTTTAAAAATCTTCCAACAAACAAAATTCCAGGTCCAGATGGCTTCATGGGCAAATTCTATCAAATTTAGAGAAGAGCTAACAAGTCTTCTTCTCAAACTCTTCCAGAAAATTGCAGAGGGTGGAACACTCTCAAGCTCATTCTTTAAGTCCACCATCACCCTGATACAAAAACAAGACAAAGATATCACAAAAAAAAGAAAACTATAGTCCAAAAAAATTGATGAACATAGATGCAAAAGCCCTCAACAAAATACTAGCAAATAGAATCAAACAACACATTAAAAAGATCATACACCATAATCAAGTGATATTTATCCCATGGATGCAAGGATTCTTCAATATACACAAGTCAATTAATATGATATACTAAATCAACAAATTGAAGAATAAAAACAATATGATCATCTCAATAGATACAGAGGAAACTTTTGACAAAATTCAATATCCATTTATGTTAAAAATATATATATATATGCTCTCCAGAAAGTGGGCACAGAGGGAATCTACTTCAGCATAATAAAGGCCATATATGACAAACCCACTGAAACATCACTCTCAATGGTGAAAAACTGAAAGCATTTCCTCTAATATCAGGAATAAGACAATGATGTCCACTCTTGCCACTACTATTGAACATAGCTTTGGAAATTCCAGTCATGGAAGTTAGAGAGGAAAAAGAAAGATATGAAATACAAATTGGGAAAGAAGAAGTAAAACTCACTATTGGCAGATGACATGATACTATACATAGAAAACCATAAAGATGGCATCAGGAAACTATCAAAGCTAATCAATGAATCTGGTAAAGTTGCAGGATACAAAATTAATACACAGAAATCTCGTGTATTCCTATACATTAACAATTAAAGATCAGAAAGAGAAATTAAAGAAACAATCACATTTATCATTGCAATGAAAAGAATAAAATATCTAGGAAAAAATCTCTGGGCTTCCATGTTGGCTCAGTTGGTAGAATCTGCCCTGCAATACAGGAGACCCAGTTTCATTTCCTGAGTTGGGAAGATCCCCTGAAGAAGGAAATGCCAACACACTCCAGTATTCTTGCCTGGAGAATTCCATGGACAGAGGAGCCTGACGGCTATAGTCCATTGGGTCATAAGAGTTGGACACAACTTAGCAACTAAACCACCAGGAATAAATCTACCTAAGGAGACCAAAAAAAAAAAATCTGTTCTCAGAAAACTATAAGATACTGAAGAAAAAAAATCAAAGATAACATAAAGAATGGAGAAATATATCATGTTCTTGGACTGGAAGAATCAACATTGTCAAAATGACTACACTACCTAAAGCAATCTATAGATTCAATGCAATCCCTATCAAATTACCCTGAATAGCCAAAGCAATCTTGAGAAACAAAAACAGAGGTGAAAGAATCAGGCTTCCTGACTCCAGACTACACTACAAAGCTACAGTAATCAAGACAACATGGTACTGGAACAAAAACAAAAATATAGATCAATGAAATAGGACAGAAACCCCAGATATAAACTCACACATCTATCATAACCATAATCTACGACAAAAGAGGTAAGAATAGTCAATAAAGAAAAAACAATCTCTTCAATAAGTGACACTGGGAAAACTAGACAGCTACATATAAAAGAAAGTAATTAGAACACTCCCTGACACCATATACAAAGATAAACTCAAAATGGATTAAAGAATTAAAGACCTAAATGTAAGGCCAAACACTGTAAAACTCTTAGAGGAAAACAAAAGGTAGGACATCTTTTGACATAAATCACAGCAAAAAAATTTTGACCCACTTCCTAGAGAGTACATCATGAGAAACACTGGACTGGAAGAAACACAAGCTGGAATCAAGATTGCCGGGAGAAATATCAATAACCTCAGATATGCAGATGACACCACCCTTAAGACAGAAAGTGAAGAGGAACTAAAAAGCCTCTTGATGAAAGTGAAAGAGGAGAGTGGAAAAGTTGGCTTAAAGCTCAACATTCAGAAAACGAAGATAATGGCATCTGGTCCCATCACTTCATGGGAAATAGATGGGGAAACAGTGGAAACAGTGTCAGACTTTATTTTGGGGGGGCTCCAAAATCACTGCAGATGGTGACTGCAGCCATGAAATTAAAAGATGCTTACTCCTTGGAAGAAAAGTTATGAGCAACCTAGATAGTGTATTCAAAAGCAGAGACATTACTTTGCCAACTAAGGTCTGCCTAGTCAAGGCTATGGTTTTTCCTGTGGTCCTGTATGGATGTGAGAGTTGGACTGTGAAGAAGGCTGAGCGCCGAAGAAT
>SJYX01005126.1:137997-159066 GCA_006410675.1 Oreotragus oreotragus
TTCAAAAAAATTAAAAAATTTAATAAAAATAACTCAAAAGAGGTAACTTTAAAAAAAAAAAAAAAAAAAAAAAAAAAAAACCACACACACACAACTTTGAAAACATTCTCAGTTACTAATTTTTAACTATCAATTTTCTATGCATCATTCTGTATACAAATGTTTTTACAAAGAAAATGGACCAGTTTTAATTGTCCTATCAATTATCTTTCTTCTGCCATCAAATTTCTGAAACAAAATAGTCCCACATGATTAAATCAATCTTGATTTTCCTGATTACTACAGGATAGACTAATTTTTCTTAATCTCATGTCTACAAATATGTCATTACTATGAAGAATTTTTAGAAGCCAATTGTTTTCCAAATCCATATTGATATTTTGGTAGCAAGTTAAGCATCTACTTACTATAACTATGTGCATAGTTTTTTTAACCAGAGGATACGTTTCAGCAGAACATGCTTTCAACCACTGTCTGATAAAATAGAAACTAATGAAAAACTTTTTGCTCTCCCATTGTGTATGAGTTTTTCTTCTTTGAAAAAGATATTGCTAGTTTTTCCTAATTACAAAAAAAAATGATTTAAGTTAACTTTTAAACTCAGCAGCCCTTCTCTCCCTCAAGTTGTATTAATTTTGCAAGAAAACTAAATCAAAGTGGTGTGAGCTAGCTTTTCTTGAAATGTCTTTACAACAGACAGGGAGACATGATGGAACTCATATGATGTAGAACCGAGGGCTGTTAATGAAGCTGGTTCTCAAGGTGACTAATGAAAATGTCATTTGCTAATAAGTTCCTTAAAAGTTTCATTTATTCTTTCACATATTCATTTTTTAAATTTACTTTTGAATTGGAGGAAAATTGCCTTACGATATCATGTAATTGGTTTCTGCCATTAGTTCAGTTCAGTTCAGTCGCTCAGTCATGTCCAACTCTTTGCGATCCCATGAACCACAGCATGCCAGGCCTCCCTGTCCATCACCAACTCCCGGAGTCCACCCAAGCCCGTGTCCATTGAGTCGGTGAGGCCATCCAACCATCTCATCATCTGCTATCCCCTTCTCCTGCCCTAAATCTTTCCCAGCATCAGGGTCTTTTCAAATGAGTCAGCTCTTCGCATCAGGTGGCCAAAGTCCTTCCAATGAACACCCAGAACTGATCTCATAGGATGGGCTGGTTGGATCTCCTTGCAGTCCAAGGGACTCTCAAGAGTCTTCTCCAACACCATAGTTCAAAAGCATCAATCCTTCGGCGCTCAGCTTTCTTTATAATCCAACTCTCACATCCATACATGCAAATCAACCATAGTTATACATCCATGACTCCCTCTTAAGCCTCCCTTCTCTCCCCACATCTCACCCTTCTAGGTCAACACAAAGTGCCAGGCTGGGCTCCCTATGTATATACCAACTTCTCACCAGCTATCTATCTTACACATGGTAGTGTATATATGCCAATGCTACTTGATGAAAAAACAAACAAACAAAAACTGTTACTTTAAATGTTTGCATTCCAGCCAAACTGAATAAACAAAAATGAATAAGTGAGAATGCACTGCGGTCACTTATTCATTTTGGCTTATTCAGCAAGCATTTATAGTAAAGGGTTTTGTTTTTGTATAACAATGCAATCATTATACTGGAGGAAAATCAAATAAGTCCATGCAACATTAAGAGTGGAGAGCTGTAGCTGGAAGAATGCAGAGTGACCTTCAGTCGCTTCAGTCCAGTCCATCGGTCGTGTCTGACTGTGACCCCATGGACTGCAGCACACCAGGCCTCCCTGACCATCACTAACTCCCGGAGCTTACTCAAACTCATGTCCATTGAGTCATTGATACCATCCAGCCGTCTCACCCTCTGTCGTCCCCTTTTGCTCCTGCCTTCAATCTTTCCCAGCATCAGGGCCTTTTCCAAAGAGTCAGTTCTTTGTATCAAGTGGCCAGAGTATTGGAGTTTCAGGTTCAACTGAAACTGATGAACTGGAGTTTCATCGGTCCTTCCGATGAGTGTGCAGGACTGATTTCTTTTACGATGGATTGGTTGAATCTCCTTGCAGTCCAAGAGACTCTCAAGAGTCTTCTCCAACACCACAGTTCAAAAGCATCAATTCTTCAGTGCTCAGCTTTCTTTATAGTCCAACTCTCACATCCATACGTGACTACTGGAAAAACCATAGCTTTGACTAGATGGACCTTTGTTGGCAAAGTAATGTCTCTGCTTTTGAATATGCTGTCTAGGTTGGTCATAGCTTTTCTTTCAAGGAACAAATGTCTTTGATTTCATGGCTGCAGTCACCATTTTCAGTGATTTGGGAGCTCATCAAAATAAAGTCTATTACTTTTTCCACTGTTTCCCAATCTATTTGTCATGAAATGATGGGACCGAATGCCATGATCTTAGTTTTTGAATGTTGAGTTTCAAGCCAACTTTTTCACTCTCCTCTTTCACTTTCATCAAGAGGCTTTTTAGTACCTCTTCACTTTCTGCCATTAGGGTGGCATCATCTACATATCTGAGGTTATTGACATTTCTCTGGCAATATTGATTCCAGCTTATGCTTCATTCAGCCTGGCCTTCCACATGATGTACTCTGCATATAAGTGAAATAAGCAGGGAGACAATATACAGCCTTGACGTACTCCTTTCCCAATTTGGAACCAGTCTGTTGTTCCATGTCCAGTACTAACTGTTGCTTCCTGACCTGCATACAGGTTTCTCAAGAGGCAGGTCACATGGTCTGGTATTCCCATGTCTTTCAGAATTTTCCACAGTTTGTTGTGATCTACACAGTCAAAGGCTTTGGCATAGTCACGAAAGCAGAAATAGATATTTTTCTGGGATTCTCTTCCTTTTTTGATGATCCAGTGGATGTTGGCAATTTGATCTCTGGTTCCTCTGCCTTTTCTAAATCCAGCTTGAGCATCTGGAAGTTCACAGTTCATGTACTGTTTGTTGAATTCTGGCTTGGAGAATTTTGAGCATTACTTTACCAGCATGTGAGATGAGTACAATTGTGCGGTAGTTTGAGCATTCTCTGGCATTGCCTTTCTTTGGGACTGGAATGAAAACTGACCTTTTCCAGTCCTGTGGCCACTGCTGAGTTTTCCAAATTCGCTGACATATTAAGTGCAGCACTTTCACAGCATCATCTTTCAGGATTTGAAATAGCTCAACGGGAATTCCATCACCTCCACTAGCTTTGTTCATAATGATGCTTCCTAAGGCCCACTTGACTTCACATTCCAGGATGTCTGGCTCTAGGTGAGTGATCACACCATCGTGATTATCTGGGTCATGAAGATCTTCTTTGTACGGTTCTTCTGTGTATTCTTGCCACCTCTACTTAATATCTTCTGCTTCTGTTAGGTCCCTACTGTTTCTGTACTTTACTGAGCCCATCTTTGCATGAAATGTTCCCTTGGTGTCTCTAACTTTCTTGAAGAGATCTCTAGTCTTCCCCCTTCAACTGTTTTCCTCTGTTTCTTTGCACTGATCGCTGAGGAAGGCTTTCTTATCTCTCCTTGCTGTTCTTTGGAGCTCTGCATTCAGATGGGTGTATAGCTTTCCTTTTCTCCTTGGCTTTTGGCTTCTCTTCTTTTCTCAGCTATTTGCAAGGCCTCCCCAGACAGCCATTTGCCTTTTTTCATTTCTTTTCCAGTGATCTTAGGGAAACAGTATTTCTGACACAGTTATCTAGGCAGACCAGAGTTGAACAGGAGGAAAGAGACAATGCTGATGGAAGGAAGTTTCAGTACACTTTTACAACTTGTACCAGGATAAAAGGTAAGTAAGATGCAGCCCTGGTCCCAAGAAAATTTCAGTTTCATTGAAAGCCTAAAGCACTTGCTCCTGCACAGTTGATTCTTTCCAATGCCCTGAATTGGTTCACAGCAATCTGGTATCCATTAGAGATGGTGAAGGACAGGGAAGCCTGGCATGCTGCAGCCCATGGGATGGTAGTGTTGGACATGACTGAGCAAGTGAACAACAACAATCCTTTTTAAAACTAAATGAAAATTACCAAATTCGGAGACAGCTAGGATGTCCTTCAGTAGGTAAGGGATAATTGTGGCACATCCATAGAATGGAATATTATTCAGTACTAACAAGAGATGAGCTATCAAGCTATGAAAAGACATGAGGTATTAAACGCATATTACTAAGTGAAAGAAGCAAATCTGAAAAGGCTACATACTGGGTGACTCCAAATACATGACATTCTGGAAAAGACAAAACTATGGGGACAGTAAAGAGATTAGTGATTGCCAGGAGTTAGGCAGTAGGAAGGGGTGAGGCAGCAGAGTACAGAGCAGTTATTTCCATGCTACATATAATCTTATTGTGAAATCTTGTAGGACACAATCTGGACAGACTGGTAATACATCAAACTGCTCAGTATTTATTTAATAGAAGGAGCTCAGCACTATGGATGAGACTTCTATAACTAAATTAGTTTAGTAGTTANCTGTCTCTTATACACATCTGGCGCGGGGGCTGCGGGGGCTGCGGGGGCGACGCTGCACACACACGTTTCTGACTGTTTAGTTTGGAAGTTTACATTTTTTATGCTTTGTGTCGGTGTGTAATTTTTTTGTACTATTGGTGGCTAGATTTTAATCTAAAAATCTTTTTTGGAATATTGCTTAAATGTTTTGATTTTATGATAGTGAAGCTTGTATTCAGTGTTTTGCCAATTGACATTATATGCTTGTAATAAAAGCAAAAGGAAAACCTACGTAGTTCTCTGAAGCTGGATGTTTGTTACCTAAGATGTCTGTAGAAGTGTAAGATAGGTGTCCTGTTAGGGTGATCCAGTACCCTGTGTATCGGTGAAGACGCACACACACCACGCCAGGCCCACCCTCCCAGCCTGGACCCTCTGCCCCACTTGGCATCTGTGGCTCTGACCTTGGATGCGGGCTTCATTGAGCTGGTCTGGTGTTTGGCGCCAGAGGTTTGATGGGGACTCTGGGAGCCCACGCTTGCTGTTTGCCTGGAGAGGGAACTGTCTTTGGTTTGGAGCTGTGTGTGCCAGGGGAGCCGTGTTAAGGAAGCCTCTGATTCCTGTTACCAGCAGACCACCAGCAGATTGGCACCCTCTTCTCGTGTTGGCTGGGCTTCCCCAGAGCACAGGCTGCACAGGACACGTGTGCACGCAGCTTTCTCGTGAGAAGGCCCTCGGCGGGGCTGAGTGATGCCCATCCCCGTGGGAGGACACAGACTGCCCATTCCAAGGCTCGTCTCATCTGAGACACCCTCACACACACACCAGAATAATCTTAACTTGGGCACTGGGGCCCTGTCAGGTGGACACATGAAATCAGCCATCGCAGACAGTTCCAGGGAAAAAGTACTATGCCCGAAACGTAATTTCCAAAGGTTAAGTAATTTACAGCAACCTTGAAAATCTGAGAAAGCTGGAATTGAAAAAAAAGGGAATATATTGACCGGAACTATACTCCTTGAGCTTCAGATCCGCAAGCTCTGCCTTGGATCTGGTTGCTCTGCAGTGCTGTGCTAGTTTCTGCTGAACACCATGGCAATCGGCTACAGCTATGGGTACATCCCCTCTGTCTTGGCCCTTCCCCGCCCCCTCCCCCCAGGTCAGCACGGGGCCCGGGGCTGAGCTCCCTGTGTTCGGCGGGGGCTTCCCACCGCAGCTGTTTCCACGGCCGGCGCCGTGCGCACACCGGGCTCCCAGTCTGTGCCCCTCTCCCCTCCCCGACTGCTGTCTGTCCTCTGTCTGCGTCTCTGTCCCTGCTGTGCAGCTGCGCTCACCGGTGCCACTGTTTCTGCTTCCACATGTGAGTTAATACACACGGGTCAACAAACTTTAAAGATAAATGTAGCCATAAGAAGTTAATTGCACCTGTCCTACTTATTTTTGGTCATTTACCCCATCTCATGAGTGTCAAGACGCCAAAGCCACATGTAAGCACTCACCGAGGTGCTGGGCGCACGATTAGGCTCCGCTTGTTGGGCTCCACGAGCACGGCGAGCCGCCAGGCAGGTGCCTCGGGAAGGCACGTCCGGGGAAAAAGCCAGAAGGCGGCTGGCCAGGCCCCCGAGCCAGGAGGACGCGCTTCGAGGGAGGGACGGATGATCGGCTCCGCCTGGAGCTCTGGCAGGAGGTTCACTTCTCCAGCGAGAAGCGGGCAAGTCCCGATTTCACTGCCAGCGCCCTGCCCACCACAGCCACGATCCTGAGCTAGGCGGAGCGCTGGCCGGGAAAGGAGCGCAGCGCACGCCAGGAGTCTTCCGGCCCTCCTGCTGCCCGGCTAGGTTGTCTCCTCTGATAAACCCCCTGGTGGGGCAGCTGAGGGTAGGTTGGGGGGCGGGATCTTTTAATTTCATGGCTTCAATCACCATCTGCAGTGATTTTGGAGCCCCCCAAAAATAAAATTTGACACAAATTACTAGTAATGAATTTGAATCAGTAAAGAAAACCCCCAACAAACATAAGTCCAGGTCTAGATGGCTATACAGGGAAATTCTTCCAAACATTAAAGAACTCATACATATCCTTCTCAAAATTATTACCCAAAAGTGAAAAGGCAGGAATGCCCCAAACTAGAACAAATAATTTTAAAATCTGGATGAAGATGCAAAAGACCCTGAAGAGCCAAAGTAATCTTAAGAAAGAAGAAAAAACTTGAAGTATTGTGTTCCCAGACTTGCATTGTTCTACAAAACTTTAGAAATCAGAATGGTAAGGTACTGGCAGATTAATGGAACAGAGTAGAGTGCCCACAAGTAAACCCATACTCATACAATCAGTTAATCTACAACAATGGAGGAAAAAATATACAATGGGGAAAAGACAGCATCTTCAGTAAGTGATGTTGTGAAACTGGACAGCCACATGCAAAGGAATAGAACTGGACCACTTTCTTACACCACGTACAAAAACAAATTCAAAATGGATTATAGACTTAACTGTAAGATGTGAAACCATAAAACTCCTAGAAGAAAACATAGGCAGTAATCTCTTTGACATCAGTCTTAGAAATATTTTTTTGATATGTCTTCTCAGAAGGGAAACAAAAACAAACAAATGGGATGACACAATCCTAAAAATCTTCTGTATAGAGAAGGAAATCAACAACAAAACAATAAAGTATCCTATTGAATGGGAGAATATATCTGCAAGTAATATATTTGATAAGGTGTTGACATCCAAAATACACAAAAACTCACATAATATCAAAAAAAGAACAACTCAATTTAAAAAGAAGCAGAGGACCTAAAGAGACATTTTTCCAAACAAGACATACAAATGGCCAAAAGGCAAATGAAAATATGTACAAATTCACTAATCATCAGGAAAAAGCAAATCAAAACCAAAATGAGATACCATCTCACATTTGTCAGACTAGCTACTAACAAAAAAAAAGCAAGAAACAATAGGTGTTAGTGAGGATGTGGTGAAAAAGGAACCTTCCTACACTGTTGGTAAGAATGTAAATTTGTACTGCCTCTCCTGAAAACAGTATGAAAGTTTTTCAAAAAACTGAAAATACAGCTATACCATATGATCCAACAATTCCACTTCTGGGTATTTATGCAAAGAATTAAAAACACTAGTTCAAAAAGGTATGTGTACCCCTATATTCATTGCAGTACTATTTACAATAGCTAAGATATACAAGCAACTTAACTGTCTATAGACAGATGAATGAACAAAGAGGACATGTCAAATGTACACACACATTCACACAGAGAGAAATAATACTCAGCGATAAAATAGAATGAAATCTCACCATTTGTGGCAACACAGGTGAATCTGGAGGGTATTGTGCTAAGTTAAATAGGTCAGACAGAGAAAAATAAATACTATATGATTTCACTATGTATGGAAAACAAAATGAATGAATAAATCAAAACAGAAACAACTCATAGATACAACACAGAGCAAACTGGTAGCTGCCAGAGGGGAGGGGTATGGGGAAGGAAACTAAATAGGTAAAGGGGATTAGGAGATACAGCCTCCAGCTATAAAATAAAGTCATGAGGATGTAATGTACAGCATAGGGAATAGAGTCAATAATACTTAACAGCTTTGTATGGTGACAGATGGTAACTAGATCTTTGTGATGATTATTTCATAATGTGTAAAAATATTAAATCACTATGCTGGACACTTGAAACTAATATGATATTGTATGTTAATTATTAGTCAATTAAAAATAATATAGATCAGCTGATTTGCATAGGATCTCTATTTATTCATTAATTAAAATTTTTTTTCTGGAAAGCAAAGAATTGGAAACTTCCACATCTTAGAAAAGAACTTACATGTTACCTGTCATGAAAGCCATTTACTTTCTCAAGAACAAACCCTATAAATATAACAGTCTTTTGTCCCTCAGTTGGATTTTATACCCTGGACCATATACTAATTCAGGATGTGTGATAATTATGCTTTTGTAAGGTATGAGGAAGGAGACTGTGAATGGGAAAAAGGTAGGAAGAGAAAGTTTGTGCTCTATCACAGAAGAACTCAGGCTTTTTCATTAATTTTAGCAAAGAGTATACTTAGCAGTCAAGAGTCAGGATACTGATTACTATAAGACTCTCAATGACAGCAAAGCCTTGGAAAACCTCTGAAGGCATCCAGGGATGCAGGTCCTTTTATAGGAAGATCACTTAAGGCAATGGCAACCCACTCCAGTACCCTTGCCTGGAAAACCCCATGGGCAGAGGAGCCTGGTAGGCTGCAGTTCATGGAGTCGCTACGAGTCAGACATGACTGAGCAACTTCACTTTCACTTTTCACTTTCCTGCATTGGAGAAGGAAATGGCAACCCACTCCAGTGTTCTTGCCTGGAGAATCCCAGGGACGGAGAAGCCTCATGGGCTGCCATCTATGTGGTCGCACAGAGTCGGACATGACTGAAGTGACTTAGCAGCAGCACTTTTATAGACACACAGTTAAAAGATAGATATTACCAGGACAAACTAAATTATAAGATTCATAATTTGGGTAAATTAGATTCCAATATAGTATATGGGTGTAAATATATATATATAGTGAATATATACATTTAAAATTTACCATTATAAATGAAATCTAATTTCTCCAAATTATGAATCTTATGGTTTGTCCTGGTAACACCTATCTTTTAACTGTGTGAGCTTCTGTAAGCACCACTATGTCTATAAAGGGGATCTTCCTATAGAAGGACCTGCATCCTTGGATGTCTTCAGAGGTTTTCCAAGGCTTTGCTTATTTAACTTATACACAGAGTACATGCTGGGCTGGAAGAAGCACAAGCTGGAATTGAGATTGCTGGAAGAAATATCAATAACCTCATATATGCAGATGACACCACCCTTACGGCAGAAAGTGAAGAGGAACTAAAAAGCCTCTTGATGAAAGTGAAAGAGGAGAGTGAAAAAGTTGGCTTAAAGCTCAACATTCAGAAAACTAAGATCATTGCATCTGGTCCCATCGCTTCATGGGAAATAGATGGGGAAACAGTGGAAACGCTGTCAGACTTTATTTTGGGGGGATCCAAAATCACTGCAGGTGGTGACTGCAGCCATGAAATTAAAAGATGCTTACTCTTTGGAAGGAAAGTTACGATCAACCTAGATAGCATATTCAAAAGCAGAGTCATTACCTTGCCAACAAAGGTCCGTCTAGTCAAGGTATGGTTTTTCCAGTAGTCGTGTATGAATGTGAGAGTTGGACTGTGAAGAAAACTGAGTGCCAAAGAATTGGTGCTTTTGAACTGTGGTGTTGGAGAAGACTCTTGAGAGTCCCTTGGACTGCAAGGAGATCCAACCAGTCCATTCTGAAGGAGATCCACCCTGGGTGGTCTTTGGAAGGAATGATGCTAAAGCTGAAACTCCAGTACTTTGGGCACCTCATGCGAAGAGTTGACTCATTGGGAAAGACCCAATGGACATGAGTTTGAGTGAACTCTGGGAGTTGGTAATGGACAGGGAGGCCTGGCGTGCTGCGGTTTGTGGGGTCGCAAAGAGTCAGACCGATTGAGTGACTGAACTGAACTGAACACACCTAATATATGGGGCTTACCTTGTGGCTTAGCTGGTAAAGAATCCACCTGCAAGTCAGGATACCTAGGCTTGATTCCTGGGTTGGTAAGATCCCCTGGAGAAGGGAAAGGCTACACACTCTAATATTCTGGCCTGGAGAATTCCATGGACTGTATAGTCCATAGTGTCACAAAGAGTCAGACACAACTGAGCAACTTTCACTTTCTGTACCTTATATGATTCTGTTTCTGTCAAAAGGAAATTTGACATTTACCAACCTTCTTTAAAGAATTTTTATACTCATGTATTTCTTAGAGGAAATCATGCATTGCAAAAAAACATGATTTCCACCTCCAATTTTCAGAATATATTAGATATTTTCAAAAGCACCAAATTCTAACACATTCTAATATTAGTGAGATGAATGATTCTAATATCATTCCTAGAGATGAGAAGATAAGACAACACACTAATCAAGAACATGTATTTGGCATACTTAAAGGAAGCCTGGTGAATAGAACAAACAATCCTAACATTTGTATCAAAACAACTGGGGCTGGTGTATGGGGATGATCTGGAGGGAAGATGTGGGGTGGGAGGTGGGAGGGGGGTTCATGTTTGGGAGTTCGTGTAAAAAAATAAATAAATACCAAAAAAATTTAAAAAAAAATAAAAATAAATAAATAAAAATAAATAAATAAATAAATACAAAAAAAAAAAACAAAACAAAACATAAAGATCCTGAATAGCCAAAGCAGTTCTCAGAAAGACAAAAGCCAGAGGCATCATGCTCCCTGATTTCAAACAATCACAAAACAATAATTATCAAAACAATACGTTATTGGCATAAAACATAAATCAAAGCAATGGAAAAGACTAGAGAACTCAGAAATAAACCCATGAATATATCACCAAGTATTTAATTTACAAGAAAGGAATCAAGAATATACAACAGGGAAAGGGCAGTCTCTTCAATAAATGGTACTGGGAAAACCGGACAACTGCACACAGAAGAATGAAATTGGATCCCTATTAATATCTTATACCATACACAAAAATTGACTCAAGATGGATAAAGACTTGAAGGTAAGACCCAAAACCACAAATTATTGGAAGAAAACATAGGTGGGTAAGCATTTGACTTAGGTCTTGATAATAATGATTGTTTGTATCTGGAACCACAAGAAAAGCAAAAATTAAAAAGAGGGGCTACATCAAACTCATATGCAGAGTACATCATGAGAAACACTGGACTGGAAGAAACACAAGCTGGAATCAAGATTGCCGGGAGAAATATCAATAACCTCAGATATGCAGATGACACCACCCTTATGGCAGAAAGTGAAGAGGAACTCAAAAGCCTCTTGATGAAAGTGAAAGAGGGGAGTGAAAAAGTTGGCTTAAAGCTCAGCATTCAGAAAATGAAGATCATGGCATCCGGTCCCATCACTTCATGGGAAATAGATGGCGAAACAGTGGAAACAGTATCAGACTTTATTTTGGGGGGCTCCAAAATCACTGCAGATGGTGACTGCAGCCATGAAGTTAAAAGATGCTTACTCCTTGGAAGAAAAGTTATGTCCAGCCTAGATAGTATATTCAAAAGCAGAGACATTACTTTGCTGACTAACGTCCGCCTAGTCAAGCCTACGGTTTTTCCAGTAGTCGTGTATGGATGTGAGAGTTGGACTGTGAAGAAGGCTGAGCACTGAAGAATTGATGCATTTGAACTGTGGTGTTGGAGAAGACTCTTGAGAGTCCCTTGGACTGCAAGGAGATCAGCCCTGGGTGTTCTTTGGAAGGAATGATGCTAAAGCTGAAACTCCAGTACTTTGGCCACCTCATGCAAAGAGCTGACTCAGTGGAAAAGACTCTGATGCTGGGAGGGATTGGGGGCAGGAGGAGAAGGGGACAACAGAGGATGAGATGGCTGCATGGCATCACGGACTCGATGGACATGAGTCTGAGTGAACTCCAGGAGTTGGTGATGGACAGGGAGGCCTGGCGTGCTGCGATTCATGGGGTTGCAAAGAGTCAGACACAACTGAGTGACTGAACTGAACTGAACATCAAACTAAAAATCTTTCAAACAAGAGAGGAAACCATCAACAGAATGAAAAGGCTATCTATCGAATGGAAGGAAATATTTGCAAATCATATATCCTTACCCTTGTTCACTGTTGGTGGAAATATAAATTGGTGCAGCTACTATGGAAAATATTATGAAGATTCCTCAGATAGAACTATCATGTGATCCAGTAATTCCACTTCTAAGTATTTACCTAAAGGAACTAGAAACACTATAAAAAGATAAATGCACCCCATGGTCACTGAAACATGTTTTACAATAATCAGGTCATGGAAGCTATCTAAGTGTGCATCAGTAGATAAGTGGATAAAAGAAATCACATTTCTTTTATACACATACATGTGTGTATGCACACACACACACACACAAAGACACACATGGAATATTACTCAACCATAAAAAAGAATGAACTCATGTGCCTTGTAGCACCATGGATAAACCTTGAAGGCATTACGTTAAATGAATAAGACAGAGAAAGGCAAGTACTGTATGATCTCACTTATTTGTGAGGTCTGAAAACAAACAAAATACAAACTCCTACATACAGAGAACAGATTAGTGGTTGCTAGAGTTAAAGAAGTAGAGGATGGGTGAAACTGACAAAAGTGGTCAAAAGGTACAGACTTCCAGTTATAAAATAAACAATTTATGCAGAATTAATGCACTGATACAATATGATAAGTGGGGTTTCCAGGTGGCTCAGTGGTAAAGAAACTGTCTAAGAAGAAGACATGGGTTTGAAGCCTGGGTTGGGAAGATTCCCTGGAGAAGGAAATGGCAACCCATTCCAGTAATCTTGCCCCAAAACTCCATGGACAGAGGAGCCAGGTGGGCTACAGTTCACAGGGTAGCAAAGAGTCAGACACAACTGAGCGACTAAGCACCAGTACTCCACCTAGCATAATATCCTGAAGGTTCATCCACAGTGTAGCACGTGTCAGAATCTCCTCTTTTTCTCAGGCTGAATAGTACTGCATTGTATGTATATACACATTTTGCTTATTTATTCATCCATCAAGGGATATCTGAGTTACTTCCACATATCCATGAACAATGCTGCTGTGAACACAGGAGTACAACCATCTCCTCAAGACTCTGCTTTCAGTTCTTCTGGGTAGAGACCCAGAAGTGGGATTGCTGAATCATACAGTGATTATATCTTTAACTTCTTGAAGAATGACCATGTTGTTTTCTACAGCAGCTGCACCATTTTACATCTGCACTAACAGTATACAGTGATTCCAATTTCCCCACATCCTCACCAATACTTATTATTGTCTGAGTTTTGGGTGTTTTTTTGTTTTTTTTTTTTCCAGTAGCCCATCATCCTAATGAATGCAAAGTGGCCAAGTAGCTAGAATCTTATCTGACTGCCTGTAGTATCTTACTGATCCTCTTCTAAATAATAAGTTAAAACTATAATGTTTGCTCACTTTGTAGGAGAACAATGTTTTTATTTTTTTCAAATTTTTTCTTTTGGCTAAGCTGGGTCTTAGTTGCCACACATAAGATCTTCAGCTGTGACATGTGGGATCTTTTAGATGTGGAAAGTGGGATCTGGTTTCCTAACCAGGGAATCAAACCCAAGCCCCCTGCATTGTGAGTGTGGAATCTTAGCCACTGGGCCACAAGGAAAGTCCCTGATTTTACTTTTTATTTTTGAAAATTATATTTTAAAAGCTGTTAAATTGATGCTTTCAAACTGTGGTGCTGGGGAAAATTCTTGAGAGTCCCTCAGATAGTAAAGAGAGTCAACCAGTCAATCCTAAAGGAAATCAACCTTGAATATTCACTGGAAGGACTAATGCCAATGCTGAAGTCCCAGTACTTTGGCCACCTGATACAAAGAGCTGACTCATTGGAGAAGACCCTGATGCTGGGAAACACTGAAGGCAGGAGGAGAAGGAGATGGCAGAGGATGAGATGGTTGGATGGCATCATCGATTCAATGGACATGAGTCTGAGCAAGCTTCAGGAGATGGTGAAAGACAGGGAAGCCTGGAGTGCTGCAGTCCAAGAGGTGCAAAGAGCTGGATACAACTAAGCAATTGAACCACAAACAATAATACAAGACAAGCAGTCTAGAATGTTTTCTAAAAGTGAGATATATTTCAGCGTGTTTATTTGCTAACAGACACGATGCAATAAAGAGGGAAATGTCTGATGCCAGAAGAGAGTGTAACAGCAACAGCAAAGTACAGAAACAGAACTGAATTCAGAGAACCTTAGAATCACATATGATTTATTCATTGCAATTGGAAGAGAAGCAGAATATCCACATAAAATGTAGATAGATTCTTTCACTTGGTTGTAGGAGCATGTGGAAGATATCTTTCAAATTTGCCTTTTCATTTTATCAATCTCTACTTCTTAGCTCAAAACTCAATGTATGGTGGCTACTTAATACATGTTTCTAGTGTGAATATAACAAAAATAATCTCACTCTACAAAGAAGAGCACAGAAGGAAAGACCCATGTCTAATATCTAAACACGTTGAATATTCAACTAGTTCAACTCACATCCTTTGTTAGCAGATTCTTAAAATGCTTTAAAATTACTCATGTAAGTAATTTTATATTAATTTATTCAGCCGGTTTTATTGAGATATAATTGGCATACTGCATGCTGTAACTCTGTGTACAACATAATGATTTGACTTATATACATGATGAAAAGACAACCACAATAAGTTTAGTGAACACTCAACATCTCATATAGACAGAAAGAGAAATAGAAAAACATTTTTTTCATTGTGATGAAAACTCTTAGGATTCACTTTCCTAGCAACTTTCATATATAACATACAGCAGGGTTAATTATTGTTCTCATATTGTACATCACATCCCCAAAATACTTCTTTATCTTATAATTAGAAGTTTGTACCTTTTGACTGCCTTCATCTAATGTACTCACACCTACCCCTGATCTCTTTTTCTCATGGAAAATTCTTAAAGACATAGGAATATCAGACTACCTTACCTGTCCCTGAGAAACCTGTAGGCAGGTCAAGAAGTAACAGAGCCAGACATGGAACAATGGACTGGTTCAAAATTGGGAAAGGAGTATGCCAAGGCTATATATTGTCACCCTGTTTATTTAACTTATATGCAGAGTACATCATGCAAAATGCTGGGCTGGATAAATCACAAGCTGGAATCAGGATTTCTGGGGAAAACATCAACAGCCTCTGACATGCAGATGATACCATTTTAATGGCAGAAAGTGAAGATGAAGGTGAAGAAGGAGGTGAAAGAGGTGGCTTAAAACTTGACATTCAAAAAACTAAGATCATGGTATTTGGTCCCATTACTTCATGGCAAATAGATGGGGAAAAGTAGAAGCAGTTACAGATTTTATTTTCTTGGGCTCCAAAATCACTGCATATAGTGACTGCAGCCACGAAGTTAAAAGACACTTGCTACTTGGAAGAAAAGTGAGACAAACCTAGACAGTATATTAAAAAGTAGAGACATCACTTTCCTGACATAGATCCAAATAGTCAAAGCTACGGTTTTCCCAGTAACCATGTACCGATATGAAACTTGGACCATAAAGAAGGCTGAGCGCTGAACAACTGATGCTTTTGAACTGTGGTGTTGGAGAAGACTCTTAAGAGTCTCTTGGACTGCAAGGAGATCAAACCAGTCAATCCTAAAGAAAATCAACCCTGCATATTCATTAGAAGGACTGATGCTGAAGCTCCAAATATTTCGGCCACCTGATGGAAAGAGCCAACTCCTTGAAAAAGACCCTGATGCTGGGAAAGTTTGATGTTAGGAGGAGAAGGGGATGACAGAGGATGAGATGGCTGGATGGCATCACCAACTCAATGGGCATGGGTCTGGGTGAACTCTGGGAGTTGGTGATGGACAGGGAGGCCTGGTGTGCTGCGGTTTATGGGGTCACAAAGAGTCAGACACGACTGAGTGACTGAACTGAACTGAAGTGAGACAGCGTATTAAAATGCAGAGACATTACTTTGCCAACAAAGGTCCATCTAGTCAAGGCTGTTTTCCCAGTAATCATGTATAGATGTGAGAGTTGGACTATAAAGAAAGCTGAGCGCAGAAGAATTGATGCTTCTGAACTGTGGTGTTGGAGAACACTCTTGAGAGTCCCTTGGACTGCAAGGAGATCCAACCAGTCCATCCTAAAGGAAATCAGTTTTGAATGTTCATTGGAAGGACTGATGTTGCAGCTGAAGCTCCAATACTTTGGCCACCTGATGCAAAGAGCTGACTCATTTGAAAAGACCCTGATGCTGGGAAAGCTTGAGAGCAGGAGGAGAAGGGGACAACAGAGGATGAGATGGTTGAATGGTATCACCGGCTCAATGGACATGGGTTTGGGTGGACTCCGGGAGCTGGTGATGGACAGGGAGGCCTGGCATGCTGCAGGCATGGGGTCGCAAAGAGTCGGACATGACTGAGAGACTTAAATGAACTGAACTGAACTGAACATGGAAAGTCATTTTAAAATCAAACTGTCTACCATATCCTTTAGTGATCAAAGGTAAATGAGCTTTGCAGCAATGTCGATCTGTCTGCAATGTGACAACTCTTTGATAGAAAACAGACAAACTAATGAGAGGAAGCTAAATAGGGATATTGTTTACTGGGCTCTGATGACTTACTGCTGGCAAGCAGGTGAACCCTATCTAAGTGATAGGGAATAAAGAAAACATTATGCTTGCCCTCAGATAAGCAGAATACGATTTAAAACAAAACAAAATAGCTGACTCTTATTTAGAACTCACCAGGCCTCAGAAGTAGAGTCCAGGATGTATCCTGAGACTGTAAATGCATAAAGAGCATGCCTGGTAAGAACACTAATTGATATTGAGTGGCAGTCTCATTGTGGGGGAGAAGATAGCTGTGTGCTTATTAGCATAAACAACACATTCCAGGGCTCCAAACTATGCAACTTCCCACACTGACCCAGCTGACCCCAATGCTGAGTGAGCTAGTCAGCATCTGAGAATACAGTGAAAAGTTACATAGATGCCAAAGGTAGAAAAAGTTCAGCTGTCTCTCCATTTAGTTCAGTTCAACAAACCTTAACACCTTACATTCAAAAAAACCACTGTAACAGAAAGTAGGTCCAAAGAACAGTAAAATGGATACTCTGCTGCCTTCCTATTTATTGATATCACTGTTAACTTTTTTTTCTTATACTAGAATTTCAACTAAGAAAAAGGACTTACTTGTTATTACTTAATTCTAGATCATGGAAATAACAATATATGAATTCACTAAACATTTAAATTATGTCTTACTAGCAGATTGTTGTTCAGTCGCTAAGTCATGTCTGACTCTTTTGCAACCCCATAAACTGTAGCCTGCCAGGCTCCTCTGTCCATGAGATTTCCCAGGCAAGAATACTGGAGTGGATTGCCATTTCATTCTCCAGAGGATCTTTCCAACCCAGGGATGAAACCCAAGTCTCCTGCAGCTCCTGTACTGGCAGATGGATTTTTTTTTTTTTTTAACCACTGAGCCACCTGGGAAGCCCCTTACTAATGGATACACATTGCTATATAATAAATAAACAATCTACTGTATAGCACAGGAAACTATATCCAATATCTTGTAATAATGTACAATGGAAACAATCTGAAAAAGGGTGTGTGTGTGTATGTATATCTGAATCACTTTGCTGTCCACCTGAAACACCTGTCCACCTATAAATCTAGGCTTCTAGCTATTGTGACCTAAATTATGAGCAATGACACCTCCTACCACAGCACTCTCAGGATCATTTTTTGAACTAGGATGACTAAATCTGAATCTGAATCTGTCCCTCATCCTCTCCATTTCCATCAGCTTGCCTTTTCTTTCTTCTATGCTTATGGTATGCGTATGGTTCCCCAGAGATTTCTGGATTCTCCCTGCTTTCCAATA
This sequence comes from Oreotragus oreotragus, assembly GCA_006410675.1. Taxonomy (NCBI): domain Eukaryota; kingdom Metazoa; phylum Chordata; class Mammalia; order Artiodactyla; family Bovidae; genus Oreotragus; species Oreotragus oreotragus. The sequence goes on from SJYX01005126.1 coordinate 155,992, forward strand.
ATCTTGCATTATTAAACCTTTATGTCTGCCATCCCTGTGTTCCTCTTTCTTCTAAACTTGTTAGTTCCTCTTCTGCGGTCTCTCTCTCCCCCTATCCTATCTGCTCTCCTTGATGTTGCAAAATCACTCTCTTGACACCTTCAACACATATTTATGAAGCATACTTGGCTGGCTTTGTGAGTTGTGCTGCACCGTAGATTTTCTCCTGTTTTCCCATATTTATTCTTCCGGAGTGCTTTTTCATACCCCATCTTACTGTGGTTATGCTTGTTTCTCTGCTCTTCTACTCCAAGAAATCCTATGGCTTAGTCTGGAAAAAACTGAGCTCATGAACAGATATCGACAGAAAGGCCATGTCCCCAGAACATTCAACAAGCCTGAAATCAGCCTGTCTCTCTCTTCTTGCCCTCCCTGCTCCTCTGTTTTTCTTTCTGGCCCTGAGCTTCTCAGTTTTCCAGAGGGTTACAATGTCATTTGAAAAATCTCCCCCACGATTTCATAGGTCACCTTCTCATCCATGTTTTCTCACAACACATACTCTGCAAAATATCATTTTCATAGCTAGAATTAGTTGCAGGACTTTTCAGAAAAGTTTTGGGGCTTTAACATGTCTTATGAAAAATCTTGTGATGACTTACATCATAAGGGTGATGTATGAAAGTGTCATACCGATTTTAATTTTGATCCCTTATGTTTCCTCCCTACTCTGTCACTGTCACACTAATAACTGTTAAAATACCCCCAAAGACAGGCAAACAAGAAAACAAAGACAAGAGCCAGAGGACTGTAAGTTCCCAAATGAGCAAATACTGCCCATGTTTGAGAAAAGTTATATTGGCTTAGCTTATAAATGTTTGAGCATTATGACAATCTCCAGAGGAAAGAAAAAGATAACCTTTGACCATAAAAATGAGATACTTTGTTCGTGATGTCACCAGGCAGTTATTACGATTTTTAAAGATTAACACCTTCCTCTCCAGGTTAATTTTATTTAGGAGCAACCACAAATGTACTGATCTGTGAATGAAACATGTTTCAAGCATCATATGTTGTGATATCAAGTATAAAATCTGTTTAGATTCATTTGTTTAAGTAAAGCATTTTCAAAATAATTTTTAAAGAAGTTAGAAAAAAAATCCTGTTCATGTTCAAAAGCTGTCCTTGCTAACAAAGGGATGATGTATATGTACTTGGCATGGAAAATCTAGCTAGTATGGAAAATTTTTAATAACTCATAACATAGTTAGTTGCCCATTACTAAGACCTTCCCAATCTCCACTCTATCCCAGTGAGTTGTTCATACAAGCTTAATATTAATAACCAGGGGAAGTTCCCAGGTGGCTCTTTGGGTAAAGAATCCACCTGCAATGTAGGAGACTCAGGAGATGCGGGTTCAATCCCCAGGTCGGGAAGATCCCCTGGAGAAGGGTAGGGCAACCCACTCCAGTATTCTTGCCTGGAGAATCACAGGGACAGAGAAGCCTGGCAGGCTACAGTCCATAGGGTCACAAAGTCAGACACAACTGAAGCAATTGGGCACGCATTAATAGCTAGATGGCCTGGGTCAGGTGTCAATAGTCACCTTCCTCTTATTAGGCATCTTTAACAACATCATCATCTCATCATCATTATCATCAGTCACCATTCATTGAAGTCTCCTGTGCTCTGGGTGCTTTTAAAATCAGACCTCATTTAATTCTCACAACAAACATTTCAAGCAGGTACTATTATCCCCTTTCCAAAGGAAACTGAGGCTTAACAAGATTAAGAAATTTGCCCAAGGTCTTATACCTAANCAGTCACCATTCATTGAAGTCTCCTGTGCTCTGGGTGCTTTTAAAATCAGACCTCATTTAATTCTCACAACAAACATTTCAAGCAGGTACTATTATCCCCTTTCCAAAGGAAACTGAGGCTTAACAAGATTAAGAAATTTGCCCAAGGTCTTATACCTAATAAGTAGTGAAGCCAGGATTTGAAATAGGCATTGCTGCTTGCAAATTTGATCTAACACTGTGATGCTTCCATGATGGATACGATGGCAAAATTTCTCAAGTGGTTCAGAGTCAGCAACTCCCAGGAAATTCTTGTAAATAAGTAGGGTGACAAATTGTACCTTTCATCAGGAATGTGAAATTATTGTGTACATTTATCTTGGTCAGAGAAGCATGAAAAATGTGCTGTCCTTAATTTGAAGTTCTGGTAATAAAATATTTTAAAATTTACAAAGAACTTTTCCATTTGAACTTAAGAGAACAGGCCAGGCACTGTTAATGTTGTTTTACAAAATGGAAGCTGAGTCTTGCAAAGACAGAGTCAAATGACTAGGACACAGTGACATAAAGCCTAGAGCCCGTCTTTTGAGTTCTAGTTATTTGCTCTTTCCGACACATTTTAAGGAAGCCCATGTTTACAAATAATGAGAGGAAGCTCCCTGGACTTTGTTCCATGATTGCTTAAATTTAAAAAAAAAAAAAGGGCGGGGGGGAGAATGAAAGCATCGTAAATCAACTTGAAATACCCACTGAGAACTTCATTCATTAAGTGATACTAACAAACTGCAAGAAAATTGTTCCTGGAGTTACTCAGTTCTTCTGGGTCTCTCCAATTTTATCTATTTTATTTTCTCCTGTTAAGTAAATAAATAAAACCATCCCCTGTTATGTGACACAATGTGACTTCAAAACATGAAACAAAGAAAATGAGAAGTTTGTAAGTAATAAAAAGACCATAAACCATTTACAACCAAAAAGTGTTACAGTTTTAACAGGACTAGGCCTAAGCATTCTCAGAAGTCCCCTTGCACATGCCAATTTCTTCATTACAAACTGTCTTCCAGGATGATTTAGATATATTCCAAGTATTTTTGCTGTTATATACCATAAATCAAATTTGCTAAACCTTAAATATGCATTGTTGAGTTTTTTAAATTCTAATTCATTTTTAATTTTTTTAATTTTTATTTATTTATTTTTATTTTTACTTTATTTTACTTTACAGTACTGTATTGGTTTTGGCATACATTGACTTGAATCCGTCATGGGTGTACATGAACTCCCAAACATGAACCCCCCC
>SJYX01005126.1:175203-189848 GCA_006410675.1 Oreotragus oreotragus
TCCCTTGGACTGCAAGGAGATCCAACCAGTCCATCCTAAAGGAAATCAGTCCTGAATATTCATTGGAAGGATTGATGCTGAAGTCAATACTTTGGCCACCTGATGTGAAGAACTGACTCATTGGAAAAGACCCTGATGCTGGGAAAGATTGAAGGCAGGAGGAGAAGGGGACGACAGAGGATGAGCTGTTTGGATGGCATCACCGATTTGATGGACATGAGTTTGAGCAAGCTCTGGGAGTTCGTTATGGACAGGAAAGTCTGGTGTGCTGCAGTCCATAGGGTCATGAAGAGCTGGACACGACTGAGCAACTGAACTGAACTGAACTGGGGAGAAGTCAGACAAGAAAATAATAACAGGCAGATCTCATTTTATTGCACTTCACAGATACTGCATTTTTTAAAAATTTGTTTAATTTGTGTCTCTGGGTCACATTTTGATAATTCTTACAATATTTCAAACCTTTTCATATTTGTTATGGTGACCTGTGATCTGTGACTTTTGATGTTACTGCTATGCCTCACTGAAGTCTCAAATGATGGTTAGCATTCTTTTTATTTATCTATCTATCTATCTATATATATATATTTGGCCATCCTACATGGCATCCAGGATCTTAGTTTCTTGGTCCAGGGAAGTCCCAATAATATAGCTTTTAATTAAGGTAAATACATTTTTTTTTAGACATAATGCTATTGTGCACTTAATAGACTACTGTATAGGGTAAACATAATCGTCATAAGCAGCAGGAGACCAGAAAATTCATGTGACTCAGTTGTGATATTTGTGTTATTGTGGTGGTCTGAAACTGAAGTGATAATATCTCCAAGGTATGTTTTAAACAATAAGGCATAATAAGATAAGAAGTGTCATAAGAGTGTTCCACTAAAATAGAACTAGGAGTTTAAAGGAAGAAAATTCTGTAACAGGTCATGAGATGAGCAAGGAAGAAAAAGCTAAAGAACATATTTCATTTGAGATGGACTTTATGAAAGTATAATCTCGATGAGAATCAGAAAATGCAAAGCCACAGAAACATAAAACTCACTAAATGATGAGATAGAGTGAGTAACAGCGATTGACTATAGCACTGGGAGTAGCCAGCATAAGGACTAGAAATTTAAACCAGCGCCCACTGAGCAGGTATTGAGAGCTTGGCAGTCTGCGTGCATGCTCAGTCGCTCAGTAATGTCCGACTCTTTGTGACTGCATGAACTGTAGCCTGCCAGGCTCCTCTGTCCATGGGATTATCCCAGCAAGAATATTGGAGTGGGTTTCCATTTCCTCCTCCGAGGATCTTCCCCACCCAGGGATTGAACCTGTGTCTCCTGCAGTTTCTGCATTGGCAGGCAGATTCTTTACCCCTGAGCCACCTGGGAAGCCACTTGGCAGTATGGTGCATATTTAACTTTATAAGAGATTGGATCAATGAACCAAAACACAGAGTTCCTTGGTGATAACACACTTTATACGGGGCTGCAGCCAGAGCCCTTAGAGAAAAAGCAGAGGGGGAGGCTTTGACGTTTAGTAAAATTGATTATAAAGTCTGAACCTGAAAAATACGAGATGCCAGGTTTTAAAATCAACCCAAATGGCCCTCATTTAATTTTATCTATCTATTTATTTTTATCATGTAATTTCTACACAGGTGATAGGACTGCATGCAATTTATGAACATTCAGAAAGCTCAAAATACCAAACTCTTTGGGGATTTGCTGTTTTTGACAATGTAAACTCAGTCTAAATTAAGATTCATAGAGGCAAGTTCTGCCCACCAATAGACACATCTAAATCCCCAGAAGTCAAACAAATAGACTTTGCTATCCTCCTGCCAATAGTAAACATGTTCAAATGGTAACAGAGTGATCTTTTCTAGGCATATCTGCCTCCGAGAAAAGTGACTGATGTCTCTGCAGGCTCTATTTATGTAAATATTAATCAACAGCTTTTGATAAAGAAAAATACAGCATATGCTTAAACAAACACACACATATGGTTTTTGAAAAATATTTTAAATACAAGCAGCTTTATGGAAATTCTCAACATTTATTCCAAACGTTAGCAATTAAATTCTCAAAGGAAAGATTGGTCTCCATAAATGAAATCAATGCAGGGACTTTTTTTTCTTTATTTAAGTACTTGTGATTGTGCAACACAGATGTCAAGATATGTTTATACTAAGAGTTGGGAAAATAAGCACAGGGCTAGAGGCACAGACTGAAAAGAAATCAAGAGCTAAGCAGGAAAGAGAGACTGGAAAAAACCTGTATATTATTTTCTCTTCTTTCTATTCCATTTCAGTGTGAGTGTATCAAAGCATTGTTTTCATGAGAGCTTACTGCTTGGACAACTCTACACTGAAAAGTAGGGAACAGGGAGGGAATAATAATGACTATTTGTTAAGCATCTAGTTTGTGCTAGAACATCTGCTAGATTCTTTCCATCTGTTATCCTACGAAGGAGGCAACTCATATTACTCATAGAAAGATCAAAGAAATTATCCAAGGTTATAGAACCATAATAATAGTGCCCAATTCGTTGGGCTATTGTGACAACAAATGGATTAAAACATGGAAAACATTTAAAACAATGACTGGCATGCAGTATGTAAACACATCACTACATCACCATTACATCCTAATAGTGATGTATGTAAATATAAGCCATCACTATTAGGCCAGGAGAAGACCAGTATCTATCTCACTTTCTTTAAAATAAAACTTAAATGGAGTATTACTCAGCCATTAAAAAGAATACATTTGAATCAGTTCTAATGAGGTGGATGAAACGAGCTTATTATACAGAATGAAGTAAGCCAGAAAGAAAAACACCAATACAGTATACTAACGCATATATATTTAGAAAGATGGAAACAATAACCCTGTATGTGAGACAGCAAAAGAGACACAGATGTATAGAACAGTCTTTTGGACTCTGTGGGAGAGGGAGAGGGTGGGATGATTTGGGAGAATGGTATTGAAACATATGTAATATCATATATGAAATGAATCACCAGTCCAGGTTTGATGCATGATACTGGATGCTTGGGACTGCTGCACTGGGATGACCCAGAGGGATGGTATGGGGAGGGAGGAGGGAGGGGGGTTCAGGATGGGGAACATGTGGATTCCTGTGGTGGATTCATGTTGATGTATGGCAAAACCAATACAATACTGTAAAGTAATTAACCTCCAATTAAAATAAATTTATATATTTTTTAAAATATATATATATAACTGAAATATATAAAAACACATCGGGACTTCCCTGGTGGTCCAGTGGTTGAGACTCCATGTTGCCAATGCAGGGGGCATGGGTCTGATCCCTGGTTGGGGGACTAAGATCCTACACGACGCTGAACAGCCAAAAAGATAAAATAGAGAAAAATTAAAATATATGTTATGTAAATTGCATGTATGTGTGTGTGTGTGTGTGTATGTGTATGGCTTAATGCTTCAGTCATGTCCAACTCTTTGCGACCCTATGGACTGCAGCTTGCCAGGCTCCTCTATCTGTGGGATTCTCCAGGGAAGAAAACTGGAGTGAGTTGCCACGCCCTCCTCCAGGTAATCTTCCCGACCCAGGGATAGAACCTGCATCTCTTAAGCCTCCTGCATTGGCAAGTGGGATCTTTATCTCTAGCGCCACCTGGTTATTTCCATAAAATATAACTTAGCATGTTCTCCACTTTTGTACTCTTGTCACAGTTTTAGTGTTACTGATTCATGGAAGCACCATTTCTCAGTTATTTTATATTTAGAATAACCATTATAATCTAAAATTCAGTTACAGGATATTAAATCTCAAATATAATGGAAGGAAGGCCTTCCTGTGATTTTTTAGCAGAGTGAATAAACAAATCATATGGCACCATTTACAAGTTTCACATGCTTTATTTGTATAATTGTGCAGTGTGTACCCAACACAGAGACACATTGGTAAGAGATATGTCCACCTCTGCATGTTTCAATGTGTCACAGCCATGGCAAGGCCTCTTGGACTCCTTTCCTATGAGTGCAGAGAACAGATTTCTGAAAGCCTCAGCCAAATTTTCTTATTGAATTCCTTTGTTTCAAAAAAATATAGTTGTCTCTTTGAGAAAAGTTGTCTGACCTAGAGATTATCATACTAAGGAAGTAAGCCAGATGGAGAAAGAGAAATATATGCTATCACTTTCATGTGGAGTCTTAAAAACTGATGCAAATGAAGTTGTCTACAACACAGAAATAGACTCACAGACATAGAAAACAAACACGCTCGCCAAAGGAGAAGAGGTTGGGAGAATAAATGAAAAATTTGGGATTAACAGACACATACTACTGTCTATAGCATAGATAACCAACAAGGACCTACTGTATAACACAGAGAATTATATTCAATATCTTGTAACATCCTATAAGGTGAAAACAAATAGATAATATATATACTGAATCACTTTGTTGTACACCTGAAACTAATACAACATGGTAAATTAACTATACTTCAATAAAAAAAGAAAGGAAAAAAGTTGTCTAGGATAACATGTAATAGGTTTATCACTTTTGTTTATAAATAAATATAAAGATATTAAAAATGTTCTCCGTTTTAATTTCTAATATTTAATATCTAATATTAGTAGATATAGGCCACAAAAGCAAGGGACCTCTGGGGATTTTGAGTAACTTTTAAGACTATAAAAGGGGCTACACTTCCCTGGTGGTCCCCAGTGGTTAAGATTCTTTGTTCCCAATGCAGGAGGCATGGTTTCAATCCCTGGTTGAAAAACTAAGATCCCACAGGCTACACAGCATACCAAAAAGGAAAAACTATAAAAGGTGACTGAGACAAAAAGTTTGAGAACCGCTGTTGCAGGTGCTAGTGTGTTAATCTTCACGGAAAAGCGGAGGCTGGACTCTACCCAGCTACAGCAGCACCACGGCCGATCAGACTGTAGTATGAATGGGACGTGTGTGCACCCATTTTGCATGTTGCATGCATGCCTGGTGTGGGCAAGAGGGGATGAGTGTGACGCAAAAGTGGACATAAATCACCCCTGAACAGAGTGCATTTTATTTAAAACTGACAGTTTTAAGAGGTAAGTCCTCTTACTATCTGCATGTGGCTTTTGAAGAAATTAACATATAAAGAGAGAGAGAACATTCAGTAATAAAGGTATAGACAATGAGGCAGAAATAATAGGCAGGAAGCCTATTTTCATCTGGAAGAGAAATTAAGGAAAGGCAGAGTAGATGAAATAGAGCAAGTCTCAGAGGAAACAATCAAACTATAACCACCCACCACCCTCTGTTAGATCTTGAGAAATGGTTTGTCTCCATTCGAAGGCAGATCCTTCACTTGGGCTTCCCATGTGAAGCTAGTGGTAAAGAACCCATCTGCCAATGCAAGAAACTTAAGACACAAGGTTAGACCCCTGGGTCCAGAAGATTCCCTGGAGGAGCATATGGCAACCCACTCTAGTATTCCTGCCTGGAGAATCCCATGGACAAAGGAGCCTGTCCCATCAGGTCTCACAGAGTTGGACACCATGAAGCAACTTAGCACATGTTCATATGTAGAGATATTTATAATCTACCCCTCCCAATGTTTTGTAAGGATCAAAACAAATGCAAATGTTTATAGAAATTCTCTTTGAGCTTTAAAGGCCAGAAATAATAAATAAGATCATATTGCGCATATTCAGAAATGTGCACTTATATGTGCACTTATGAGTATATGTGCACTTATGAGTATTTTAAGATTGATTATTCAGTTTAGATGGAATTTCAACTTATTCATTTGATAATTTCTTAATATTAAGCACAATAATTTTGTGCAGTTTTTTGGCTTTTTCCTATCTTGGGTTCTTAGTCCAATTAGTTTGAAATCATGAGATGTGTTAAGCTAACTGTTGCCAATGTGTTTAAATAACATTGATAATTACTGGCATTTTCATAAATTCTACAACCATTTGCTCTTCAAATGACTAGAAAAAAAAAATCTCAATCACAGAGCTTTTCAGAAAGCCAAGATCCCTCTTGGGAGCTATCATGAGAAAAAGGCCGGGGGAGGGGGGGGAATGCTTTCTAAATTTCCCTTGTGGCTTGTTGATTTAAGGATTATTTTGTGAAATGCAGTTGGCTATAGTTTACTTATTTTCATGTGTGTGTGAAGCCAAGCACCAGCAATCTTTTTGCAAATGGAATGTTACCAGGCTTCTCTCAAGCTTTGACCAAGCACATTCATCTCACCATGTCTTTCAGCAACCACAGCAAGAGTGTCTGTGTTACCAGTCTTGGCAATGAGCTGACACCAGAGCTTGTCTGAGACCTATTCAAGTGAACCCATGCAACTCCCCAAGCTGATATTAGTTTGGTTTAGCTTCAAAAGTCAAGAAACTTGATACTTCCTGCATTTCTAACATTAGCTATACAATCAAAGGCAAGTAGCTCAAATCTCTGCTCCTCTGTAAAATAATGAGGTTTATTAAAGAAAATGCAATCTGCAATCTTTATTTCTGTCCCCTAAATGGAGCATTTTGAAATTATGAAGGTAAGCACCATGGAAATGTCATTCATTAAAATCATTACATAATGTCTATCTGATATCCACAAATGGATGTGTTCAAGAAAAAAGGCACACTCTGAACCAGCCTTGTTCCATCTTTGACATTCAATAACATCTAGAAGACAAAATTTTAAACTAGAAAACAAAAACCATATAAAGTAATACACAGAAAGGATGAGATTTATGATACAGACCAAGTACTCTAGAAGTTTGAAAGAAGAAATTAATTAGGCTAGAGTGACTTGAATTGTATTAGTGATAGTAAAGGAAGAAAGAAGAAAGAAGAAAGAAAGCTTTGAAACTTGATAGTGTTACAGTAATGTAAAATATCTTATTTAATTCTTTCTTTCCAATATCACATGCTACGTACACATGTGTAGAAAAAGAGAGAGAACCCTTCTTGCCTTCCAGCTAATGTTTTCTTCTGAAGTCATTACATTCAGTGCCAAAGAGAGAAGTAAAGTTGACCCTTGAACAAGGTGGAGAATTAATCCAAGTGTAACTGGGGAAGATTGAAGGCAGGAGGAGAAGGGGACGACAGGACTATATGGTTGGATGGCATCACCAACTCAATGGATGTGAGTGTGAGCAAGCTCCATGAGATGGTGAAAGACAGGAAAGCCTGGTGTGCTGCAGTCCATGGGTTGCAGAGTCGGACACGACTCAACAACTGAACTGAACTCACACCTGGCCCTTTGTTTCCTCAGATTCAACCAACCATTCAACAGACCATGTGGTACTATAGTATTTATTACTGAAAAATATCCCTATATGAGTGAAACCATACAGTTCAAATCATGTTTTTCAAGGGTCCCCTGTATGCTCCTTTTCACAGATACACACGTCCTTCCAAATTTTATTCCTGAGAAGATATCTCAAAGTTCTTGTGAGCCACATGTATTCAGTGTCACTAGAAACAGAAGAATCAAAAGTACAGACTTTTCTTCCCCTGTAACTAAGGCTTGCAGTTTCTTTCCTCTTAGGTTTTCCCAAACATGGTTCCTATGGTAAAATCTGAGACTTTTAACTTATTATTAGTCTCACAAGAATTTATGCCAGAGCTACCATTTCCTAAATGAAAGCACAGAAACAACTCCTTGAACTAAACATAAACAATTGCACAAAGAGACAAATGTGGCTCAGATGGTAAAGCAATCTACCTGCAATGCAGGAGACCTGGGTTTGATCACTGGGTTGGGAAGATCTCCTGGAGAAGGGAATGGCAACCCACTCCAGTATTCTTGCCTGGAGAATCCCAAGGACAGAGAAGCCTGGTGGGCTACAGTTGTGGGGTCAGCAAAGAGTCAGACACGAGCAACACTTTTGCTTTTTTTTTCACAAATATTTTTAGAGGAAATTTTTTAAATGAACATAACCCTGGTGGCTCAGAGGGTAAAGTGTCTCCCTGCAATGTGGGAGACCCAGGTTTGATCCCTGGGTCAGGAAGATCCCCGCGGGAAGGAAATGGCAACCCACTCCAGTATTCTTGCCTGGAAAATACTATAGACAGAGGAGCCTGGTAGGCTACAGTCCATGGGGTTGCAAAGAGTTGGACACGACTGAGCTACTTCAGTTCACTTTAAAGAGGAAAAAACACAGGAGAGTATTCTGCATGATAATGAAGGTGAAAATATTTCAAAGCATTACTGATATGGAAGATGTTATTGAGTAATTCTCGGCACAGTTTCTTAAAAATAGAATTCAGAATAGTATCTAAAAATGTGTATAAATAAAAACTACCTAATAAAGCCCTAAGAATATTTTACTTTCTCTAAGTAGATGAGTGAATTGTGGAGCTTCTACCCAATTTCTGCTGCTGCATTTCAGGATTCAAGCAAGAAAAACAAATATGTATGCAGTTTTTGGACCTAGCGATGTGTTGTTATTCAGTCGCTCAATTGTGTCTGACTCTTTGTGACTCTTTGCGACCCCGTGGACTGCAGCATGCCAGGCTTCCCTGTCCTTCACTCTCTCCCAGAGTTTGCTCAGACTCATATCCATTGAATTGGTGATGCCATCCAACCATCTCAACCTCTGTCACTCCCTTCTCCTGGACCTTGGCTTTATGTAGGCTTCAGCGATGTAAGATGGCATTCACCCTATTCTACATGACCACTGTAGATCCTAAATACTAAGATCTTCAAACATGTGCTATTGAAAACATTAAAGAACAGCTCTTGTAAGCATTACATAGTATTTACATGTTTATAAAAAGACATATCATAATAATTACCCAGAAATGAACACAGTCATGAAGAGCATTTATGTAGGTTAACTATAATTTTACTATAAAGCATGAGGTTTTACATGGAGGCAGAGACCCTTAAACCAGTGATAAGTACTGCTGATTAGTTGACTCAGTCACTCATTCAAGAAGCAGGGACTTCTCTAGTGGTCCAGTGGTTAAGAATCTGCCTCACAATGCAGGGGACATGGGTTCAATCCTTGGTCAGGGAATTAAGATTCCACATGCTGCAGGGCAACTGAGCCTGTGAACTGCAGCTACTGAGGTCAAGTGCCCACACACCACAGCTAGAGAGAAGCCTTGCACCTAAAGAACCCAGAGCCACACACTGCAGGGAAGATCCTGTGTGCCACAACTAAGACCTGGTGCAGCCAAACAAACGCCAAAAAAAAAAAAAAAAAAGCAGCAGTTGTGGAGTCACCTTATGCCAGACACAGCATTAGTCATATGACTAAGACGTGGGTAAATAAGATTTGATCCCTTTTTCAACTCACAGTGAGTGGGGCTGACAAACATCTTGAAAAGGCTAAGAGAATGCATAACAGATTCAAATTCAAAACACTGTACAGTGACAGGGGAAGCAGTAGCCAACTGGGCCCCCAAGTCAGGGATGATGACGGTGCAGAGCCTTGCAAAAAGAGAAAAAAACACTTATTTCCCAATGGACACAGTGGGGACAGAGAATGCAAGCATAGGAAGTAGCCCATGTGACTCCACGGAGTCAGGAAAGGGTATGTGGGCTGTTCAATATGGCATGGGGTTTAGAAGGCCTGGTGCACAGAGCATGCACAGGTGAGTGGCGGGAAGAGAGGCTGGGAAGGGAAGCAGAGCCAAAGCATGTAAGCTGTGTTAAAGGAATCCAGGTTGCTACCTGAAGGCATTGGGAGTGACATAATCAGATCTGTGGTTGTGAAAGAGAACTTGTGGAAGCATCAAGAATGACTTCATTGGGCTAAGAGATACCTGCAATTTGTTTTTTTTTTAAATAATTTTATGTATTTATTTTTGGTTGGGCTGGGTGTTTATTGTTGGACAGGCTTTGCTCTAGTTGGAGCTAGCAGGGGCTCCTCTCTAGGTGCAGTGCACATGCTTCTTATTGCAGTGGCTTTTCTTGTTGTGGAGCATGGACTGTAGGGTACCCAGGCTTCAGTAGCTGTGGCCTCCCAGGCTCTCGAACACAGGCTCAATAGTTGTGGCACATGGGCTTAGTTGCGCCGAGGCATATGGGATCTTTTCAGATCAGAGATCAAACCTGTGTTTCCCACATTAGTAGGCAGATTCTTTACTACTGAGCCATCAGAGAAGCCCCCTGCAATTTGCTATTATACAGGCCAAGTTCCTGATGGGAAACAAGAATGTTCTGAAGCTGACTTTAGTTAACAACTGCGACTGATGCTGCTAGCTGCCTGCGTACTATCTCTATTCCCTCTCATCACTACCGACAGAATTAGTATTTTCTTTGGAGTGGCAAGGGGCCGAATTAAAAATGTTTATCTCCCTCAAAAATCTCATTTGATGCTAAAGCCATAGGACCGTAGTTATCCCTTATAAGATTTAAGGGGAAGTCTACTGAAAGGCGTTTCTATAAAATCTGTTGTTTTCCTGATTAAAAAAGATCCACGGTGAACACATGCCTTTCTGTTCAACCCTGCTCCTTCTTTCTGCCTGAAACACAAACATGATAGCTAGAAATAGAGCCATCATATCATAAACTTCAAGATAAAGCCACACACAAATAATGGTAACATGGAAAGACAAAAAGAATCTGGGTCCTTAATGGTTCGGAGTCCATGTACAAATCCCTGCATCTCTTGTCCTTTGAAATCAAAGCCTTTTGCTTTAGTCTCCCAAGGCTCCCTTGAGTCTCAAAAAGCTGTCTTCAGAGTTAATGATTAGGAAATGTGAAGATGTAGAAACAAAGAATGTATATTGGGCCAGGAAACTGATAACATTTAGACTATCCATCACATGGCAGAATCACCAAATTCCTAGTTTCCTGAAAGACACAGAACATCTGACAAACATTCCTAAGTTGTTTTTACAGGAAGCAGGTCCCCACTAGATGAAAAGTACTGACTGCAAACATGGAGACCCCAGATCAACGGAAACCAGAAGGCTGATGATGCTCAAAACTTCACCCTGATGCCAACCAAACCGAGAACTGAGCACAAGCTAATGTGGCACCCTGCAGCCCCTCCCTTACATTGTGTTTAGAACCCTTTTCTTGAAAGCCATCAGGAAGTTCAACTTTTTTGAGCATGATCTATCAGTTGTCCTTGTTTGGTACCTTGCGATTAACAACAACAACAACACTGCTTCCCTCCACTGGAAACCAAAGTCAGTAGACTGATGATACTGCAGGCAGATGAGTGGATTCAAGTTTGGTTCAGTAACAGTTCAATCACTTCAAGCCATTGTACCACCCCGAGTTGGTCATCTCCAGATTTCTTTTGACATGTAAAAGCAAAATTCTGCTTCATATGGTACTGTAGTCACATTTCACTTATGTGTAGCAAAAAGTGATACTGACTCAGCAACAAAGGAAAATTTATGACAAAAAAATAATCTTAAAAATTAAACAGTAAACAAGCAGAGAAGAGAATCTTGCTCAAGACAGAGAATGGACTCGAGAAGACCCACTAAGCCTTTTGTTGTGGTTTATAGTTCCCAAAGCCTCAATCTTTGTCTTAATCAATCTCATCATTGACTTTTTTTTTTTTTGTATTTATTTATTTTTTTTCATCATTGACTTTTTAAAAGTTTAAATCCATGGTGTAATTCTTCTTATTCTACCTCACTTTTTCTCTTTTCTTTTTTTTTTAGATTTCCTAGGATTGAGGTAGGATTAAGAGTAATCTAGGTTTCAGACTTAAGGATGACCTCTGTTACTACCTAAAAAGCACAAGCCAGTAAATATTCAGAGTACTTAGAGGGTCCCCGTGGCAACCTAAGCAATCATTTTTCTCTTATACTGCTAGCTAAAAATTCCTATTAAAGGAGGTATCACTAATATATCTTATTGTAGGGACTTCCCCGGTGGTCCAGTGGTTAAGAATCCACTTTGCAATGCAGGGGACACGGGTTCAATCCCTGGCTGAGGAACTAAGATCCTACATGCCAAGGGGAAACGAAGCCCATAAGCTGCTACTGAATCTGTGTGCCACAACTAGAGAGTCTGTGTGCCACAACAAAAGATCTCACATGATGCAAGTAAGATCCTGCATGCTGCAACTAAGACCTGATATAGCCAAATAAATTTTTTTTATTTTTAAATAAATAAAAAAATATTAAAAATAAATAAATATCTTATTGTAGCAAATCAGTTTTGATGAAAGGGCCACGAAGAGCCATAGTTGCTAGTTTTTTTTTTTTTCTTTTTTTGCTTTCCGTGTAAGAACTGAATGAACATCAGCATTCAGTTCAGTTCAGTTCAGTCACTCAATTGTGTCCGCCAACTCTTTGCAACCCCATGAATCGCAGCACGCCAGGCCTCCCTGTCCATCACCAACTCCTGGAGTTCACTCAGACTCACTTCCATCGAGTCAGTGATGCCATTCAGCCATCTCATCCTCTGTCGTCCCCTTCTCTTCCTGCCCCCAATCCCTCCCAGCATCAGAGTCTTTTCCAATGAGTCAACTCTTTGCATGAGGTGGCCAAAATACTGGAGTTTCAGCTTTAGCATCAGTCCTTCCAAAGAACACCCAGGGCTGATCTCCTTTAGAATGGACTGGTTGGATCTCCTTGCATCCAAGGTACTCCCAAGAGTCTTCTCCAATACTCCATCAATACACAATTTAAATTTAAAACTGCTAGATCTACCAAATAAAGCTTTGGAACCTCAATACACTGGGCAGGTCACATCTTCTCCTCTAGTCAATGTGCACAGTTCCCATTAGCGTTTCTGGGCTTCTAGCCATAAAGGCAGACTACCATGTGGGTCTCACCTATTCAGTTTCCCAGCACATCACAGGAACTGTTTTGTTATATGTGGGCTAATGCCAACATATTGTGTTGTTTCAACTAAGCAATTCCAAACATTCCCATCTGAAGCCAACCTATATAACCACTCTGGCTGCCAGATGTTCTTGTGAAGAACTGTCTCCTCAGCCTTGTCATGAACCTTGATTAAAGCAAACGAAGGGCATTCTATTTACTTCATCACCTTTATGTGGAACAATGCCCTGGCTATTGATTACAACTGGCCCACAGTTGTAAAGAATCACCATTACTATATGAAAAGTCCTAAAAACTCAACTGAGCAAGAGCAAACATGCAATACAACTTAGGTGATTAATTTTAACTAACAGTTGGTCAGCCTGACTTAAAGGGACAAATGCTTTGTGATACTACCTACATGTATTGTGGTCCAACAATCAGTCATATCACTTCTGGGAGGTTGGTTTTCTCTTGGGCGAGGATGATAAATAATGAAAGAGTCACTTCCATACAATACTGCAAAAAAAGCAGAAAAGAAATATGTTATGCATAACATATTTCACTTCTCCACAGCTGCATGCTTGTTTGATTGATCCCAGATGCCAGCAAAGGCAAGGCAAAAAAGCAAAACCACACTGCATGTTTAAACATCTTTTTATTTATACCTGTATAATCAATTCAATAGTCAGGATACACATTTTAAAATAAGATTTTCCATGAATACCCTCAGTCAAGTTCTATATGGCTCAACCTTTATGATGATTAAATATGAAAAGCCTTATACTGCATCAGAATGGTGGAGTTTTCTCAAATGGTATTAAAGAGTGGGGAAACAAAAAAGAATGGTCAGTTTTTACACCAAAAGCTGTGCTATCTATAACCTTCTAAATCTGAAACCTTCAGAATTAGAAAAGCTGACATTAGTGCAGCCTTAACAATACAAGGAAAATGAGATGTTCTGTGGTAAATATAGGGTTTTTAGTGATGCTTATTCTAGGCCTGATGATGAAGACATACAAGTCTGGTGGGGCATAGACAATGTGTAGTTCTAAAATGCTATGGGAGGCATACAGAAAGGTTTCAACTCAAGTATCAATTCTAATTGATTGGTAGTATTTTCCTAGAACCTTATGTTGAGAAAACTTTGGAGGGAGAATCTAAGATCAGAAAGAAAGAATGCAAGAATGGACTAGTAATATCTTCCATGAAGTTAGAACATGCATCAAATATGCTATCCTACCTATGGCATGAGTTTCTGCAATCAATAGTAGTTTACATATAAAAATTACAGTTCCTTAGGTAGATATATTCCTAAGTATTTTATTCTTTTCGTTGCAATGGTGAATGGAATTGTTTCCTTAATTTCGTTTTCTACTTTCTCATTATTAGTGTATAGGAATGCAAGGGATACAGAAAACTATAAAACACTGATGAAAGAAATCAAAGAGGACACTAATAGATGGAGAAATATACCATGTTCATGGATTGGAAGAATCAATATAGTGAAAATGAATATATTACCCAAAGCAATCTACAGATTCAATGCAATCCCTATCAAGCTACCAGCGGTATTTTTCACAGAACTAGAACAAATAATTTCAAGATTTGTATGGAAATACAAAAAACCTCGAATAGCCAAAGCAATTTTGAGAAAGAAGAATGGAACTGGAGGAATCAACTTACCTGACTTCAGGCTCTACTACAAAGCCACAGTCATCAAGACAGTGTGGTACTGGCACAAAGACAGAAATATAGATCAATGGAACAAAATAGAAAGCCCAGAGATAAATCCACACACATATGGACACCTTATCTTTGACAAAGGAGGCAAGAATATACAATGGAGTAAAGACAATCTCTTTAACAAGTGGTGCTGGGAAAACTGGTCAACCACTTGTAAAAGAATGAAACTAGATCACTT
>SJYX01005126.1:190215-210984 GCA_006410675.1 Oreotragus oreotragus
ACTTTACTTGAAATGAGAAATAGACAGAAGTTCATTTATCACTTAACCAGAACAGAAACATCTAGAATTTATCAGAATAGAGAATGGATCCTAAGGGTGTGGGCAATCCAAATTGGATAATTAGCCCTTTTATTAAATGTTGATTTAAATTCTATTGAACATCACCTATGTTTTCATAGTGTGATAGATGAAAATCAGTTGTACTCCAGAGCACACAACAATATTTTATTTATTTCAATAAATATTTATTGGGTATCTAGTCATTCTCAAGCATTATTCTAAGAATTAGGCAAAAGTAGAACAGTTATTGTGGTGCACTTTAAAATGAATACAACCTGGTCTCTGTCTTCAAAACCTTATGATTTAGTAGAAGAGATCAAATATTTGACAAATTACATAAGACAATTTAATATGCACAGAATATTCAACTAATTATATAGGACAAATTAATATGCACAAAACAATGTGTACAATTTGTAGCTATAGCAGAAATGATTAAATTTGAGAAAACTATTACTTTTCAAATTAAGGACTTAGAAATACCCCCAAAACCTTCTTTGAAATAAACAAAATCAATGAATCAGGAATAGAATTACTTGAAAGCTGGCTGCTTATGTCTCATTGGAGGAGACCCAAAAGGATTCTGAGCATACTTTACATCAAAGAAAACATGAAAGGAGTTTGGAGTTTACATGAAGCATCCATCCTTCCACTCTGCCCTAACAATCTTCCTACCACTCCAGGCATCTAAAGCCAAAGTATGCTCATCAGCTCAACATTCAAATCAAGACAGTCATCAGCAAAGTCTCCCAGATGGTTACTGTGAGAGGAAATGTCCAAAGTGAGCCAAGAGTAGGAATTCAGAGGAAAAACCAGTTTACTAATTCATCAGCAATTCACTGTTGCCTACTGTATGCAAGACTGCTTATAAAGAACAAGGAATTCAAAGTTTATAGAATTTTAATTTCTGCCATCATGTCAAAAATCTCAGGTCTGGAAAGGGAAGAAACATTTGTAAAGAAATGAGTGAAATGAATTTGAGCCTTTTCCTGACCATTTTCCCATTCCCCTCATTCCCCACAACAGGTCAACTGCACAATATCATGGAGGGTAGCAGGGGGGCTATAAAGATTCGTGGCAGTGCGTCTACAGGTAACTGAGAAGGTGAGAAATGGAGGATGGGAGGGACCCAAGTGGAAGACAGATCCATCTCAATTCGAGAGAGTATGCCTGCTGACATCTTAGGGGGCAGGGCATGGGGAGTAGAGGTCTGGAGGTGGAGGTAGCAAAATTGGATGATAAACTGGTTATACTGACTAAAGTAAATTATTGAAAATAATGAGAACTGAGTTTCTCACTAGCAAATGCACTTATACGCATCATAAAGACGAGGGTCTAGAAAGAGTACTCTGAAGTGTTGTTTGGAAATTAGAGGTGTTCCAGGTGGTGCTAGTGGTAAAGAACCTGCCTGCCAATGTAGGAGCTATAAGAGACACAGGTTCAGTCCCTGGGTTGGGAAGATCCCCTGGAGGAGGACATGGTAACCCACTCCAGTATTCTTGCCTGGAGAATTCCATGGACAGAGGAGTCCAGCGAGTTACAGTCCATGGGGTCACAAAGAGTCAGACATGACTGAAGCAACTTAACATGCATGCACACGAACTCAGGTATATTTATGTGTATGTATGTGTATATGTATATATACATATAATGTACATATATCCAAATTAATATGGAAATAGTATAAATATGCTTACACTTTCTAGTTTTTTTTCTGTTGAGAGAGCTGAGAAGCAATGGCATCTTACTAGCAATGAACACAGCAAGAATTCAGATCTTAGAACCAGAACTTCTTGGCTGTGTAACTGATTCCAGGACTGGGGCAGGGAAAGTGTAATATAAAGCAGGAACATATTTTGGAGCCAGAAATTAAGAAAGCATTCAAATGATGAGTACATATCAAAAAGACACAGGAGCCTTGAATGGAGTTCCTACTGGCCACATCTGAGGCATATTTGAATGTCAAAATTCATAGTAATAGATGACAAAACAATGACTAGGAATCCATGAGACTAGGCTGATTAAATTCAAAAATAAATAAATGACAAGAGAAACTTCTTCTCTATACTGGAATGTCAACAAATAAATGTAGACTGTAAGAAAAAATTGACATTTAGCAACCATGATACTGAGCGGTATGCAAGTACTGGTTGTCAATAGAGGCTTAAAGGTAGAGGTTTGATGACAACAGGATATGGGCATAATCTTAGGATATCTTCCCCACAAAGTGATTAGTAATATACTCAAGGAGAAGTGGTGACTTTACAGTGGAGAAACCTAGAAGGCGCCAACATGACCAGTGTCAGCATCCCACGCAGTGCGTGTGTGCGTAGTCGCTTCGGTCGTGTCTGTCTCTTTGAAACCCTGTGGACTGCAGCCCCCCAGGCTCCTCTGTCCCTGGATTTCTCCAGGCAAGAATAGTGAGTGGGTGGCCATGCCCTTCCATGCAGATGCCTGAAGAAACAGTCCTCATCCTCCTTTCACTTAGTTTCTCAGGTTTGCCACTGTCCACCCTAGTAACAGCCAGGCCTTACATAAGCTCCCCTCACCCCCGCACCCTACTCCCCTCTAAAAAACTGATGTAAGACTTTACAAAGGTAAAGTATGGTGGGAGGGAAATTCGTGAAACCACCACCACTTTAAGGAATGGAGCACAAATTAAACATGCAACTGAAATGTAGAAAAAAAAAATTTAACTACTTCTGCTGCACTCTTGGGGGCTTCCCTCATAGCTCAGTTGGTAAAGAATCTGCCTGCAATGCAGGAGACCCCAGTTTGATTCCTGGATCGGGAAGATCTNGGAGCACAAATTAAACATGCAACTGAAATGTAGAAAAAAAAAATTTAACTACTTCTGCTGCACTCTTGGGGGCTTCCCTCATAGCTCAGTTGGTAAAGAATCTGCCTGCAATGCAGGAGACCCCAGTTTGATTCCTGGATCGGGAAGATCTGCTGGAGAAGGGATAGGCTACCCACTGCAGTATTCTTGGGCTGCCCTTGTGTCTCAGCTGGTAAAGAATCTTCCCACAATGCGGGAGACCTGGGTTCGATCCCTGGATTGGGACGATCACCTGGAGAAGGGAAAGGCTACCCACTCCAGTACTCTGGCTGCACTCTTGAGTTTGTGACATGACAATAGAAAGTGGGAGGATGGTGTTGGAGGGAGGTCCCCCCTGGTTTCTGAATGTCACAATTGTAAACATTTAAGAGAACAGAAAGGAAGACTTATGGCTCATATTAAATCATTTGGCAAAATATCATGAGTAAGGGTGATGTTCTTTTTCCTGACAGCACTCTCCAAGACAGGAAAAGGATTATGTAGATGATGGAGAAGTAAGAGAACCAAGAAGAGTAGGACATTGGTAGGACTCAAAAAGAGATGGGGTCCTGGATACATTTTCCTGAGCTAGTCCAGAGGGAAGCAAAACCCCAGATAAGTCTGTGGGTTCAAAAACAGGTTCACATCCCATCTTCCCAGGAGAGTCTTAGGGAGGTGGTAAAACCTAAAAGAGCAGTGGCTGCCAGGCATGTCTAGGCCAGTGGTTCCCATCCCCAGCTAAACGTTGATTCCATATACGCCATACTGGCTCAGGGGTAAAGAATCCGCCTGCCAATGGAAGAGAAATGGGGTTCAAACCCTAGGTCAGGAAGATCCCTTAGAGAAGGAAATGACAACCCACTCCAGTAGTCTTACCTGGGAAATCCCATGGGCAGAGGAGTCTAGCAGGCTACAGTCCACAGTGTCTCAGAAGAGTCAGCCACAACTTAGCAACTGAGCATACACACACACAGAGACCAGTTTGGATCTGTACCAACACTCAGATTCCTATCCAGGGCATGGTTTTCAGACTTTAACATGTACCAAAATCACCTCCAGAGTAGTCAAAAAAAAAAAAAAAAAAACCCTGAAACTATCTATTTGGATACTATCCAAAAAGTTCCTGATTCAGTAAATCTGGTATATACCTAGAATTTCAGTTTCTAATCAGTCGCCAGGTAAGGCTGAATATTGCTGCTTCTGGACTGCACTCTGAGATCCCTTTCCCAGGTACTGGAGGCTTTAAAGCTTCTCAGGTGATTTTTCTGTTCAAGGAGGGCTGAGAACTACAGATCTAAGCAGACGGAGCCTCAGGCAATCCTCCAGCCATTCCTGTTTATTGCATGAGAGAAACAGAAAGCATTCACAACGTGGGTCTAAAAGTTACACAGCAGTAGTGGAATGATCCCCTGAATCCAAAGAAAAGAACATACCCTTGAAAATCTGCATCAGTGTCTGATCAAGAACCTGGTGGAGGATAGACAGCTCAGAAGATACCTCTGCAACCAGATGACATCAAAGTGCAGAAAGCCCAGGCTTCCTTTCATACACATTCCCCCTCCACATACACACACAACACACTCACAACCCAGAGAGAAAGTAAGGGAGCAGTGGGACTTGCTATTTGGCTGAGAGATTTATATGTTTATCACCTTGGTGGAAAAGGCACTCAAAAGAGAAATGATATTAAGGCAGAGAAAGAATTTAAAGTTAAAAGTTTATGGTCTGATTTTTTTTTAAAGTAATAATAAGCAAGGTCATTTTTCATGGCTAAAGGGCCCAGAAAGGGTATGAGAAGACTGGTTCAAGTTTGGAATGATGACTGAGGTTAATGGACGTGGGAACTGACCAGAGAGATTGTTAAAAGGATTATCGACCTCAATTGCAGGGACGGCTGAGATTGGAAACCATACATTTGTAGTGGCATCAATTCACACAGCTATGTGACTTTTCATCACTGGTGCTGCTAGCCATCACACAGAAGCAGAAGGAATTGCTTATATTGATTTAAAGTTGCGGGTTTTTATAGCTAAAGGGCGAATCAATGAAAAAAAAAAAAAAACTAAAGCTCTTGAATATGAGTCGTTTAACTTATTAACTCTCATTGAAAAAGACAAGCAGTCAATTAGGTTTGAAGAAGGCCGAAACTTGGTAGCACAAGGTGTAATACAATGTAATACCAAAATGGGCAATATATTCAAACTCAGTATTGCTATGGGGCAAGCACAGAAATTGTGAAGGATATAGATAGGAAGTTGGAAAAACCAGTTTAAGAATCTAATCAAGCAGTAAGAAAGCAAATTACTTAACCACAATCAACATAAAAATAATTTGAGGGCAAATATGAATTAAGTTTCTTTGAAAAAAATATTCCTTTCTGAGACAAGAGAATAGCAACTATGGACACCCACAAAAAAGTTATTTTTGGCAAGATTTTTGGGGACTCATTATTCTTGTATGACAAAAAAAGGGAAAAATCAATTAAAAGAGGTTTGTCAATCATAATTAAAGAATTCAAACATTATCAAATTATTTAGTATCTTTGACTTAGTGCCAATCAGACATTCCCAGAATTGTTACCTGGTGTATTTTTTAGATGCTTGCAATGATAAGCAGTTGTAGTGTGCAAAACCAAAGGGGTAATTGCTTGCATGTTTATCAGCAAGCTACATTTTCCTTTTCTTACCATGAAAAATCCACTGAATTGGCATCAAACCAAAAGTTATTTGTGGTGAGTCTGAGAATGCAGCGTATATGTTTGCCAAAATAGCTACAGGATAATAATGCTAAATTCAATGGACCATTTATCTTATGAACGTTAAAAAAGAAGGAGATATGGCACAATAGTTTCTCCTAGTCCACCCTGAAAAAAAAAATCTCTTTAAAATAAATCTGCTGATCATATTGTATAATTTATTTTAAATTGGAATTGCAGAAATGAGTAAGCAACCCACTGAAATGCCCGGAAGCACTAAATGAAATTCCAGAGAGTGATTGAAAGTGTTGATCCAGATGGCGGTCAGACAGTGTTGGGGAACTCTGCTGTCGGATTAATTGTGAGTAATGGCTGAACTGTGAGACGTTTGCACATTTGCATCAGATAAGCATCCACAATGTTGAATTCTTTCAAACTTTGTTTGAATGTACCCTGAGTCATTATTTATCTTTTTTTCACTTGTTTTAATTTCTGATCTTTCCATTTCTAAGAAGATATTAAAAAACATATATCCAGTGGCTTTTAAAGCTAGCTTTAAATCTGTAATTTATCTTAGCATCATCAAACTTTTAAAACTAAGTATATTGTACATATCACCAACTATTTACTCAATTTTTAAAATTTCTCTTTTCTGCTGTCTTCTCCACCACTTTCCCCTCCCTTTCTCCTTCTTTTGTCAAACCTCAATATCTACTCTCAAGCCTGCACAAGAGTTTCAGAGATGACACAGTTTAGTGGGAAGGAAAAAAGAAAAATACTTAAATAGAATTATTATAAAATTGTAATAAGAGCTATAAAATCTTACTGGGTACCACAAAAGTGAATATTGGCAGTGGAAGGATGGAGAAGATAAAAAGCAAGCATTTGCTTCAGAAATGTTGGTTATAGGTGATTTTGAAGACAAGTTGACTTTGGGAATAATAGTCTAAGCAAAAGAACTAAAATATGCATGAAGCCCTATGGAGAAAAATCCCTGGGTATTTCCAAAAATGAAAGAAGATAAATGTAGCTGGAGTCCAGTGAAAGGACAGGGGCCAGAATTTAAACTGGAGAAGCAGTTAGGGGCTAGGCCACAGGGGCTGGAGGGATGGGAAGGGGTTTGGATTTTATTCTAAGTGCCTTAGGGCGTCACTGAAGTGAGTGAGAAGTGTAGCTCAGAGAGGTGTAGAATAAAACAATCAGATCACATATTTGGAGCTTTTTTTTTCTCACTTTGGACTTCCCTGGTGGTCCAGGGGTAAATAATCTGTCTGCCAATGCAGAGGACAAGGGTTCGAATCCTAGTCTGGGAAGATCCCACAGGTCACAGAGCAATCAGGCCCATGCACCGCAACTACTGAGCCTGTGCACTGCAACAAGAGAAATCACTCTAATGAGAAACTTGCAACTCAGTGAAGACTAGCCCTTGCTCGCCACAACTAGAGAAAGCCTGCACACAGCAACAAAGACACAGCACAGCCAAAAATAAATAAATAAACCTTAAAGAAAAATCACTGACTTTTAGTAGAGAATGGATAGGAGAAAGACAAAAGTAGTAGCAAGGAGAACAAGTAGGGATGAAGGAAATTAGTCTAGATAAAAGATAAGAGTGGTCTGTACTAGGCTGGTGGCAATGGAAAGCGACATCCTGCCCCACCGCAGCCCTTACTATATCCATCTCGAAGTTTACATCAGCTTCATGTTTTGTCCCTCTTTTCTGCTCACAGTCCTTTGTGTGTTGTTAGCCGCTCAGGTGTGTCCAACTCTTAGCAGTCCCATGGACTGCAGCCTGCCAGGCTCCTCCGTCCATGGGATTCTCCAGGCAAGAATATTGGAGTGGGTATCCATTACCCTTCTCCAGGGTATCTTTCTGACCCCAGGATTAAATCCAGATCTCCCACATTGCAAGCAGATTCTTTATTGTCTGAGCCACCAGGGAAATTGCCCCCAAAGTGAAAATGTTAGTCACTCAGTTGTGTCTGATTCATTGCGACGCCATGGACTGTAGCCCACCAGGCTCCTTTGTCCATGGAATTCTCCAGCCAAAAATATGGAGCAGGTATCAATTCCCTTCTCCAGGTGATCTTCCCAGCCCAGGGATCAAACCTAGGTCTCCTTCATTGCAGGCAGATTATTAACCATCTGAGCCACCAGGGAAGCAACTCTTTATCTATAGATAGATAGATAGATAGATAGATAGATTTTTTTTAAGTATCTTACATGATAATTGCACATTATCATTTGTTTCCAATGAACTTTTTTTCTACCTTTCCTGAAATTGTTATTTTTATGAGGAGTATTATAGGAGGGACTTTAAAGAATGATAAAAGAATGGTCAACATTTATCTTACCTGAACTGAAAATAGTCAAATTGCTTTGTATAGGGGGAATAATTGTCATTTTAGCTCATGAGAAAATGTATTATATTTATATACTCTTGTCTTGTGAACTAAATATCTGTTTATATGAATAGGCAAAATGACTTCAAGTCAGCAGTATAAACCTGATTCAAATTTAAAAGTTAAACTAAGACTTGAAGTTGTTTCTGAAACAAACTTAAAATTTACTAAGCACTGGGACTTCCCTGGTGGTCTAGTAGTTAAGACTCCATGCTTCCACTGCAAAGGGCACGGGTTCAATGCCTGATTAGGGAACTTCCTACATGCCACATAGTGTGGCTGTACATAAATAACAGATAAACAAAACAAAATAAAATTTACTAAGCATTATTCCTCTTCTCTATCAATAAGAATACCAGTGCTGATCTATCCAAGGAGCTTTTAGCATTGTGACAGTGTTCATCTATATTTCCCAATCAGTTAAAAGAAAGAAAATTAGCATGCTTAGGCATTTATAACCCTCCACTGAATTGAGATTCTTCAGTGACATTAATTAAAGTGAAATTAATGCACACAGTGTGACACAGACTAAAGCTTTTCATTTCAGAGTCAAGTCCCTTGTTCATTAATTTATTTGTTGGTTTATAAAGGGCTTAGTCTCATGGCCAGAATATTTTCCTTATTAGAAAGTGAGTAAAATAGATTCTTTATCCTAAATCATCTCTCCAGACAGGCCCAAATTACTTAATAATTCTTTAGTACTCACAGTTGGGCATTTGCTCTCTGCTCTGATTTTTATCACTGGCAAAGCCTTCGTGGATAGTTAGCAATTCACAATATAAATTGAATGGATATGTCAGTAAGAAGGAAAAATATAGGTCAAATGACAGTAATTAGCTAACCTTTTATAAAGGGAAGAAACTGTTATTTTTCTAAGGTGAAATAAAATAATTTTCCTTGTCTCTATTGAGCAGCAGGAGAGAGGAGCTGAAATCAGTTTGGGCTAAAGGCCAATCAATAGCACTCCAGTACTCTACACAGGGCTCAAATCCATTTGATAAATCCCCTCTGGGACTAAATCCCTAATTCCAAATTAGGTCTCCAAATAACTATGAATTCTTCAGCTTCTCCTAGCTGATCTGGGTAGATATTTACCCCAGACTCCTCCTTCCAATTTTTGTTTTCTTTTTTCTTTTCATGTGGCACTCTTGTGATGAATATTTGAACATCAGCGTGGTGCTTACATAACTTTAAGTACCAAGCTTTTCAGAGGGAGCTGGGGCAGCCAAGCAGAACATATTATGGCCGGGGAGGGGAAGTGCTACCATGTTGATTTACCCAGAGGACTCGCCCTACATGAATGTTGCATAAATTAAATTCCATTCATCATCCCGGTTGTCTTTGCCAAAGCTGTCTCTCCTTTTGTAAACAGCAGCAAGGTTCTGAAGTGCTGGAATACTCAGGAAAGCAGAAGAGAAAGGGCGATATATGCACTTCCGCAGGGTATGCAAAAAATCATTTCCTGGTGAGATGACTGAAAAAAATAATAATAATTGCACCAGAGAGACTTGTTTCATAGCATGAGAAAATGTTTTGCAGAGTGTGGATGAAAAACGTGATGAACATAGCTGGCATTATTACACAGTGGCTCCTGAAACTGACATCCTAGTTACATACAGTGTTTCTTCAGAGAAAACCAAGTGACAAATTTATCCTTGTCAATCTTTCTCTTACCCAGTACTTCATCCATCTTCCTTAGTTCTTGAAATTTGTTCTGTGTAATATCTATGTTCTATGGTTCCTTAACCCATAGTCAGTAAGAATAATACACTCCCGCCATGACATCAGGTATCCAGCCATAAAAGAAGTCATTTGAATAACTGCTGGCAACAAATATTAGAATGCCCTTGCTGTTTGCCAGCTAGGAGTTACCCCTGAGCCATTGATTTCCTTGGGTTTAGTATGGGTTTATTTGTGTATCTTCAAACTGCATCACCAGAAACTGTGGGCTGTGGATTTGTAAAAGATTAGCATTCCTGACAGAGAGGCAATCAATAAGTGAGAAACTTCTGCTGCCTTAAAGGCACAATATCTTGTTGTTTATTCAACATTATTTCTGCTTCTCCCTTACTTGTGTTATGAATGGAGAGATTCAAACTGGTTTAAAAAAAAAAAAGCTCTAGATTACATATTAAACATCTAATTCATGAACTCCAATACCTAAAAAGTTCTCTTTTCCTTACTAATTAAGCGTCATGAAATCATAATCATGGATTAATCCTAATTAGAAAAGATTTTGTAATTAAGTTTCTTATTTTACCACTCAGGAAAAAAGAGAGAATAAGAACTAAGTCAAAAGGGAAAATTTCCTTCGAGTATCAATATTTTATAATGAAACTAGAGCATTTTAAATTATAGAAGAAATATTTATGTCCCAATGTAGAGCAACCAAAATCCAACACAAGGGCTGAGAAATGTTCTCTTTTTGCAAAGAAAAATGGCATTCATAGAAGAATTCTTGTACTTTGATCACCTGCTATAAGATAGTCCTTGAGCATAAACCACTACCATCAAGTAGTTTGCTACCCACAACTTCTACGGATATGAAAGCACAGAAAAACAACAGGCCCATACAAAATTTAAGTTTTTTTCAAACAAATTCTTTCCCCTACATGCTCTACCATCCACCCAGGTTCACAAGACACAAAATAAAAGGTCTCTGTCATTTCTCTCATCCCCAGGCCCCACATCCTACCTAACAAACCTGTAGGTTTTATCTCAATACATTTACAATGGTATACATCTCTCACGAAGATAGAAATGATCTAACTGGTTTTACTGAATCTTCCCTTTCCAGCCTACAATCTAGCCTCCACAATACAGTCATACTGATTTTCTTCAAAATGCAAACCTCAAACCATCCTTAAAAACTTTACCCACAGGTGTCTGGGGCTCCAAGGCGAGAGGACAGATACCTGCTCAGCAGTCAGGTTCCGTAATCAAAGGAGCAACAGCAATGCCACCTAAGAATGCTTCTTCAGCAAATCTTCATACACATTGCCCCTAAACTCCAGCCATGCCAAGGTATTAACCTTTTCCAGAGCACAGAACGGTGTTCAACATGAAAAGACGCTCAGCATTGCTCATTATTGTGTGCTATGTTTGTGCTCATTCGCTTCAGGCATATCCAACTCTTTGTGACGCAGTGGACTGTAATATAACCCAACATTTTCCTTCTGTTCATAGGATTTCCAAGACAAGAATACTGGAGTGGGTTGCCATGCCCTCCTCCAGACGATCTTCCTGACCCAGGGACTGAATCCACACCTCCTGCATCTCCTGCATTCCAGGCAGATTCTTTACCCTCTGAGCCACACAAATCAAAACTACACTGAGGTCTCACTTCACACCAGTCAGAAAGTGTTCAGCACACAGCACCGCGCTGTGCTGTCTCTTCAGTCATGTCCGACTCTTTGTGACCCCATGGACTGTAGCTGACCAGGCTCCTCTGGCCATGGAATTCTCCATTCAAGAATACTGGAGTGCATTGCCATTTCCTACTCCAGGGGATGTTCCCAACACAGGGATCAAACCTGGGTTTCTTATGTCTCCTGCATTGGCAGGTGAGTTCTTTACCACTAGCACCACCTGGGAAGTCCCACCAGTCAGAAAGGCCATCATCAAAAACAAAACAAAACAAAAAAACACTACAAATAATAAATACTGGAGAGGATGTGGAGAAAGGGAACCCTCTTGCACTGTTGGTGGGAAGGTAAATTGATATACCACTATGGAGAACAATGTAGAGATTCCTTTAAAAATTAGGAATAAAATGACCATATGACCCAGCAATCCCACTACTGGGCAAATGCCCTGAGAAAACCATAATTCAAAAAGACACGTGTACCCCAAAGTTCACTGCAGCACTGGTTACACTATCCAGGTCATGGAAGCAACCTCAGTTCAGTTCAATCGCTCAGTCGTGTCCGACTCTTTGTGACCCCATGAATTGCAGCGATGTCCATTAACAGATGAATGGATAGAGAAGTGTGGTATACATATACAATGGAATATTACTCAGCCATAAAAATGAACAAATTAGAGCCAATTGAACTGACATGGATGAACCTAGAGCTTGTCATATGGAGTGAAGTCAGAAAGAAAAAAATATATATCCTATATAAATGCATATGTATTGAATCTAGAAAAAATGGTACTGATGAACTTCTTTGCAGGGCAAGAATAGAGACACAGACATAAAGAATGGACTTGTGGACACAGTGGGGGAAAGAGAGGTTGGGATGAATTGAGAGAGCAGTATTCAAATATATATAATACCATGTGAAAAACAGATAGCTAGTGGGAAGTTGCTGTAAAATACAGGGAGCCCAGCCTGGTGCTCTGTGACAACCTAGAAGGGGAGGATGGGGGTAGGTGGGAAGGGGGCTCAAGCAGGGAGGGCGTACATGTATTTTTATGGTTGATTCATGTTATTGTATGGCAGAAACCAACACAATATTGTAAAGAAATTATCTTCCAATTAAACATTTTAAAAAAGAAAGGTATTTCATGGTCTTTGCTTCTAAAGGAACTCTCTACACATTAACTTTAAAACTGTGTTCAATCGCCCCTACCTCTTTTGGCCTTTTCTGACTCCACCAAGGTTGGGTTACCTGATCCTAAGTGCTAGGATTTTAGGTACTTAGGTTAAGACTCTTGTGTTTGAGCTGTTATCGGCCCTTTTTTTATCCCCCACAAAATAGTTACTGTCCAGATGTACAGCTATAGTTACCACTGGACTGTTAAGTGTTTATGAAGGCTTCCCTGGTGTCTCATATGTTAAAGGAATCTGCCTGCACTGACGAAGACCTCAGTTCAATCCCTGGGTTGGGAAGATCCTTTGGAGACAGGAATGGCAACCCACTCCAGTATTCTTGCCTGGAGAATCCCATGGACAAAGGAGCCTGATGGGCTACAGTCCATGCGGTAGCAAAGAGTTGAACATAACTGAGCAACTAACACACACACATGTACATTCATATATCTTCTCAATTTTTCAATGAAAAGTTGGAGTGTCTACTATTATATGCCAATACATATAACTCTAGTACATGAAGGGCATACAGTAGACACTCGATGGTTGTCCTGAGATAAAAACTTTTTTCATGAGGCCCTTTATCTTCTTTAGAAAAAAAGAAGGGATTGATAGTACTTTATTGTTTTGATCTTTTTTTTTTTTAATCTTTAGTGTCCAGCACAATACCTGGCACACACTAGGTGTCATGTAAATGTTTTTAGACTAAATGAGTGAATCCCTAGAAAACTCTTCCCATATTTCTACCAGGGAAACTCCAACTCATGTTTCCTTCTTTGAGGAAGCCCTACTGGGGACCCCCAGACATTTTTATTAGCCCCTCCTTTATGCTCCCAGAACAAATATGCATACATCTCCAAGAATACTTAACAGCATTTTAAAATCTTTTTTGGAGCATCTTCTTTTTTCACTGGAATATGAGCTCTCTATATTATGTGTCTTGTTGACCCTGCATAAAGAATAGATAAATGCAAGAGCTATAATAAAATACAACATCTGAAAGTATACAAGAAAGGCCCACTAATTAATTCTGAATGGAAGGACAGAAGGCTAGGTTTTTGGAGGAAATGGTATTGGGAGTTGAAAGATGAATAAAATTTCATGGTTATATAAGAGGGATAGGAAAATGGCAGTCTCGGTAGAAGAGAGCATAACAAAGAAGGTATAACTGTGCATGTATGGAAGTGGCTGGGCCACAGGAGAATGAAGAACTTGGAGATGGTGCAGGGGCAGTTCAAGAAAAAAGCTTGGAGGCAGGTTGTGAGAGGCTAATGTCATGCTGGGAATTGCCATGTGTGAGATGTGACTGTCACTGGGAAACACAGTGTACCACAGAGCATCAGAATATGATAAACGCAGAAAGTCATCACTGGGCTTGTTATATAGAATGTGGGAACTTTTAGGAGACTTTCTGCTGATACTGGGAGAAAAGATCAAGAAGGTAGGAGTTTCTCAATGAGTGGAAAGAAAACACTAGATCACTGAAAAATTAAAGAAGATAAAAAGACAAGGACAATAATTCAAAGTTGATGAAAGGAAGGGGAACCTGTGAGGAGGTCTATTAAAAGGAGACTAATTAATGGAGGCACAGTCAAGAAACGGATGAAGAGGACAATACAGGTAGAAGGGGAGACCTTTAAAAGGAAGAAGGGATAAAATTGATAACATTAAAATAGCCAACATGTTATATTTCTTTAGAATCTCTCTACTAGAATGCATGCGGTAAGGGTAAATTTTAACCTCAAAAAGTATTTAATTGTACTTTCTTTATCACTTAAATGGACAGGGACTATATTATTTAGAAGGGTAATGATCTAAGTAGTTTTAGCTGAGAGGGGCTTCCCAGGTGGCTCAGCAGTAAAGAATCTGCCCGCCAAGCAGTAGACATGGGTTCCATCCCTGGGTTGGAAAGATCCCCTAGAGAAGGAAATGGCAATCCACTCAGTATTATTGCTTGAGAAATCTCATGCACTGAGGAACCTGGCGGGGTACAGTCCATACAGCCACAGTCAGACAGTCTTAGATATCAAATAAGTATTAGCTGAGAGATGGTCCCTTAATTTTGTAATTCTAAATGTCTTTGTCTATAAAGTCTCTTCCAAATCACTGCTCTTGATCATTTCCAGTGTCAGAAATGACAGCAAGTTTGTTCTTTCCCATACGCTGTAATGGATAATGCTGATAGATGTATTGGGTTTTATGTCTCTAAAAAGATCTTCTATAGAGTGAAAAGTGTCACAGTTAAATAACAGCAAACAGATACTGATTCCATTCTACTATTTATTTTTTTATTCTCCAAAATTCAATGGCTGAACAGACTATGTTGGCAAACTATTAAATGAAGTTGCCATATTTTAATTAAAACTTGATTTCAAGGCAATGTATATTTTTCTTATTCCTTTAAGAAATCATGGAGAATAGTGTGGAGATTCCTTAAAACACTGGAAATAGAATTGCCATACAACCCAGCAATCCCACTGCTGGGCATACACACCAAGGAAACCAGAATTGAGACACATGTACCTCAATGTTCATCACAGCACTGTTTACAATAGCCAGGACATGGAAGCAACCTAGATGTCCATCAGCAGATGAATGGATAAGAAAGCTATGGTACATATACACAATGGAATATTACTCAGATATTAAAAAGAATGCATTTGAATCAGTTCTAATGAGGTGGATGAAACTGGAGCCTATTATACAGAGTGAAGCCAGAAAGAAAAACACCAATATAGTATATTAATGCATATATATGGAATTTAGAAGATGGTAATGATGACTCTATACAAGAGACAGCAAGAGAGACACAGATGTAAAGAACAGACTTTTGGACTCTGTGGGAGAAGGGGAGAGTGGGATGATTTGAGAGAATAGCATTGAAACATGTATATTATCATATGTGAAATAGATTGCCAGTCCAGATTCGATGCATGAGACAGGGCTGGTGCACTGGGATGACCCTGAGGGATGGGATGGGGAGGGAAGAGGGAGGGGAGTTCAAGATGACGAACACATGTACACCCATGGCTGATTCATGTCAATGTATGGCAAAAACCACTACAATACTGTAAAGTAATTAGCCACCAATCAAAATAAATCAATTAATTTTTTTTAAAAATCAGCACAACAGTGGTTCCCCCACACAGATTGCTCCATACTCTTTAACTGTTGTCACATGCAAAAACAAAAAATGAACTCTTATAAAGTGTATGGCAAAGCATTAAGTTAATTGAGATTCTTTTAACATAGTAACAAAGTTAATTTTTTTTTCATTATTAGAACACTGAATCAGTTACTTTATATAATCTGCTGAATAATCAACATGAGGTCTCAAAGAGACGGATATGATTGAGTGACTAACCCTCTCAGGTAAAGTAACATCTTAGATTAAAAGAAAATTTCAATAAACCCTTAAACTGTATCATAATCATCACTGAGTAATGTTTCTTTCCTTTTGCTTTCCAAAATAAATCTATCACCATAATCTATTATAAAAATTGTCTCATATGATAAGTAATGCATTTACCAGCATATTAAGCCTAATCTGAATTATCTCTAGTTGTGGCTTTTCCTCATCTTAAGTCATCCAACCTCCAAATTCTAATTTGTTTTTCGCTTATGGCTGTAATAGATAAAGATACAGTTTTTAATGATCCATCCCATATGTTTGCTAAGGTTAGTTTAATTGTTCTTTGGCAGGAGTCTTTTTTTTTTTTTTTTTAACCTACATCAGGCAAGAAAAATTAGGTTGACCTAATTGTTTTTTGGAGCATGGGATTTTCTCAGCCATATTTGCAAAGTTTCCTTTTAAATTCTGGTGTTCTCCCCACTCTTATTACCTTCTGATACTTTTAAGATACATCAGAAAGAGGGGCAAAAGTTTAATGCTATGTAAGGTGCTGGCTTTGCTAGGTTTTAATACTACTGTGCCAAGCTTATCTTTGACATAGTATAAGTTTGCAGCAATATCCAAATATCACTGCTATATCTCTTAAACATCATCCCCTAAAAGTCCCCATGGACAATCTGTTTACCTTCTCACTCCACCAGCTTCTTTTGTTATTAGCAGAAGACATTGCCAGGTCTTGGCTCTCAAGAAGTCAGATACCCCTCTTGAACAGTGTAATAAGAAGCAAAGTACTGAGGGCTCAATAAAACCAACACTCTTATCATTCTCTTAGCCATTTATCTAATCAACTTTCCCACTAGCATTTAGACAAATCATTTAAGTAAAATAAAAGAGAAAAAACTTTTTTTTCATAAATTGTGAAACCTATTTGCTAGCATAAATTTATTTTCTAATTTAAGCTGATTTGTAGAATATTTGAAAGATAATATGTACCAAGTCTCCTATAGATGGAAAAATATTTTAAGAATTACTTTACTATGTGATAGAATAAGGAATCTATCTTAGAAAATAAAATTAATCTTGAGAAGCACTATGTTTTGTCTCTAGTGGCTGTCTCAGGATGCACTGCACAAAATAGAATGAATTTTTACTGCCACCTAATATGCTAACACCTGCCTCTTGAGAAATCTGTATGCAGGTCAGGAAGCCACAGTTAGAACTGGACATGGAACAATAGACTGGTTCCAAATCGGAAAAGGAGTATGTTAAGGCTGTATATTGTCACCCTGCTTATTTAACTTATATACAGAGTACATCATGAGAAATGCTAGACTGGAAGAAACACAAGCTGGAATCAAGATTGCCGGGAGAAATATCAATAACCTCAGATATGCAGATGACACCACCCTTATGGCAGAAAGTGAGGAGGAACTAAAAAGCCTCTTGATGAAAGTGAAGGAGGAGAGCGAAAAAGTTGGCTTAAAGCTCAACATTCAGAAAATGAAGATCATGGCATCTGATCCCATCATTTCATGGGAGATAGATGGGGAAACAGTGGAAACAGTGTCAGACTGTATTTTGGGGCGCTCCAAAATCACTGAAGATGGTGACTGCAACCATGAAATTCAAAGACGCTTGCTCCTTGGAAGAAAAATATGAGCAACCTAGATAGCATATTCAAAAGCAGAGACATTACTTTGCCGACTAAGGTCTGACTAGTCAAGGCTTCGGTTTTTCCTGTGGTCATGTATGGATGTGAGAGTCGGACAGTGAAGAAAGCTGAGCGCCAAAGAATTGACGCTTTTGAACTGTGGTGTTGGAGAAGACTCTTGAGAGTCCCTTGGACTGCAAGGAGATCCAACCAGTCCATTCTGAAGAAGATCAACCCTGGGATTTCTTTGGAAGGAATGATGCTAAAGCTGAAACTCCAGTACTTTGGCCACCTCATGCGAAGAGTTGACTCATTGGAAAAGACTCTGATGCTGGGAGGGATTGGGAGCAGGAGAAGAACGGGACAACAGAGGATGAGATGGCTGGATGGCATCACGGACTCGATGGACGTGAGTCTGAGTGAACTCCGGGAGTTGGTGATGGACAGGGAGGCCTGGCGTGCTGCGATTCATGGGGTCGCAAAGAGTCAGACACGATGAGCAACTGAACTGAACTGAATATGCTAAGACAGGCTTCCCTGGTAGCTCAGATGGTAAAGAATCTACCCACAATGCAGGAGACCTGGGTTTGATCCTTGGGTTGGGAAGATCCCTGGAGGAGGAAACGGCAAACTACTCCAGTCTTCTTGCCTGGAGAAGTACATGGACAGAGGAGCCTGGTGGGTTCACAAAGAGTCAGACAACAATAAGTGACTAACACAATATGCTAAGATGGTAATAGTTTTAACTTGCTTTTTTTAGAAGTAAAGGTGGTAATAGGTGCTTGTCTATGTGAGATACAGTGTAAAAATGCAACAGGGATATGAACTACCTAATCCAAGAAATAAACAGAAATAAGAACATATTCTACTGTGAATTAGGACTTTCAATACATTCATGTTTACCATTATGCATCAGTCATTCCATTCTTTATCAGAAACAAATAAGTTCTATTTATACTCATCTTCATTTATGGGTTTCAGACTTGTTCATGTAAGGTTTGATGCTTATATCTTAGTAGTTTTGTTTGAACAAACAGAATAAGATGGAATAGATATGTTTTTCCTTTTGTCATATTAGTTTGAGAGGATTTTTTCTTTCTTATAAATCAATGAGATGTGTAGTTTCAAAAAGGGGAGTTTAAAACATTTTCACTTCTCAAAGAATCACCCCAAAATAATGGAGAGAACATGAAACATAAACCCAACTCCATAATCAATGCAAATGAGAGCATGTGAAAAACAAACTATTCATATAAATGTGGAAATACTAATAGATTAAATCAATGGCTTAACAAGTAGGAAAAGAGTCAAATCTAAGCAACTATAAAGGGTGGAAACCAATGAAAAGTCAGGTGAGAGAAGAAGCACTCAGATATACAGCCCAAATGAATTTTTAGCAGATTAGCAAGAGACCAAAGGTTTGTTCTGTGGACAGTTTACCAAGAGTAGTCACGAGCTCCAGGCATGGAGAAGGGCCAGTGTGAGAGGCTGTACCAAAAACAGCGGTTAACTCTGAAAACTCAACCATGAGTCACACCCCAAACCCATCCCACCTGGTTCAAGAATAGCAGCAGCTAGACTGATCCAAGCTGAAGACTGCAGGTCCTTTGCTAGAGAAAATAGAGATGAAGACCTACAAGTACTAACATGTATGGCCTCCTAATGACAAATTGACCAGCCCTCTGACTACCCAAGACTTATTGTGTAACCATTTTGAAATATATAGAAATATGGAATCACTATGTTGTGTACCAGGAACTACCATAGCATTGTAGGTCAATTATTCCTCAAAAACAAAGTCATAGAAAAAAGATCAAATTTGTGGTTATTAGAGGTGCGGGGTTTGGGGAGGGGTGACTGGATAAAGGGAGTCAAAAATTTCATGTGTTTTCGTGTTTCCTAGATATTTTAATGAGAAATTTAAAAAGTATGACAAGATGTTTGTCTTCTGCTATGTTATAAAAAAATTTTTTTATTGTTGAGAGTGTATAGCACAGTTTACTACTTAATTGTAAACTCTAGTAATATTTCATGGCTACTAAATTTGTTCATCAAAATATAACCCATAAACAGTACTGTCAAATTATTTTAACAAGAGTGCCAAACTAAGTCAAAAAGAAACGCAAAGTCACCTATGAAAAAATTATCTCAAGACAGCTCACACATGCAACCATAAAAACCAAAATTAAAATACTAGAAGAATAAATATAAAACTATATCTTTCAATTTTGAGAAAGGCAAATATTTCTTAGGTAATAATGTGGAAGCATTAGTGATAGAAGAAAAACTGATAAATCTTACTAATTACAATAAAAACTTGTTTTCAAACAAAATAAAACAACCCTATTAAGAAAATAAATAGGCACATCACAGACTAAGATGATAATATTTACAACTCATGTAACTGATGAAAGACTTTAATTCAGAATATATAAATAACATGTACAATTCAATGACAAAATGATAGGCAACCCAACTTAATAATAGGCAAAAGTATTCCTAAAAGAAGACTGTAGAGTCTATTTCTCCACTGCTGCCCTGTAAATAAATTCTTCAGTACCATTTTTCTAGATTCCGTACATATGCATTAGAATACAATAATATCTTTCTCTTTCTGACTTACTTCTGCTGCTGCTGCCAAGTGATTTCAGTCGTGTCCGACTCCGTGTGACCCCATAGACAGCAGCCACCAGGCTCCCCCATCCCTGGGATTCTCCAGGCAAGAATACTGGAGTGAGTTGCCATTTCCTTCTCCAATGCATGAAAGAGAAAAGTGAAAGTGAAGTCGCTCAGTCTGTCTGACTGTTAGCTACCCCATGGACTGCAGCCTACCAGGCTCCTCCATCCATTGGATTTTCCAGGCAAGAGTACTGGGGTGGGGTGCCATTGCCTTCCCCGCTGACTTACTTCACCCTGCATAATAGGCTCTAGGTTCATCTATCTCATTAGAACTGACTCATATGTGTTCCTTTTTATGGCTAATGAAAGGCAATGCCAAAGAATGCTCAAACTACCACACAATTGCACTCATCTCACATGCTAGTAAAGTAATGCTCAAGATTCTCCAAGCCAGGCTTCAACAATACGTGAACTGTGAATTTCCATATATTCAAGCTGGTTTTAGAAAAGGCAAAGGAACCAGAGATCAAATTGCCAACATCCGCTGGATCATGGAAAAAGCAAGAGAGTTCCAGAAAAACATCTATTTCTGCTTTACTGACTAGGCCAAAGTCTCTGACTGTGTCAGTTCAGTTCAGTCA
>SJYX01005126.1:212014-224092 GCA_006410675.1 Oreotragus oreotragus
GCCACTGCTGAGTTTTCCAAATTTGCTGGCATATTGAGTGCAGCACTTTCACAGCATCATCTTCCAGGATTTGAAACAGCTCAACGGGAATTCCATCACCTCCACTAGCTTTGTTCTTAGTGATGCTTTCTAAGGCCCACTTGACTTCACATTCCAAGATGTCTGGCTCTAGATTAGTGATCGCATCCTCATGATTATCTGGGTCGTGAAGATCTTTTCTGTACAGTGTAGATCTTTTCTGACCGTGTAGATCACAATAAACTATGGAAAATTCTGAAAGAGATGGGAATACCAGATCACCTGATCTGCCTCTTGAGAAACCTATATGTAGGTCAGGAAGCAACAGTTAGAACTGGACATGGAACAACAGACTGGTTGCAAATAGGAAAAGGAGTATGTCAAGGCTGTATACTGTCACCCTGCTTATTTAACTTATATGCAGAGTACATCATGAGAAATGCTGGGCTGGAAGAAGCACAAGCTGGAATCAAGATTGCCGGGAGAAATATCAATAACCTCAGATATGCAGATGACACCACCCTTCTGGCAGAAAGTGAAGAAGAACTAAAAAGCCTCTTGATGAAAGTGAAAGAGGAGAGTGAAAAGGTTGGCTTAAAGCTCAACATTCAGAAAACGAAGATCGTGGCATCTGGTCCTATCACTTCATGGGAAGTAGACGGGGAAACAGTGGAAACAGAGTCAGACATTATTTTGGGGTCTTCAAAATCACTGCAGATGGTGATTGCAGCCATGAAATTAAAAGACATGTACTCCTTGGAAGGAAAGTTATGACCAACCTAGATCGCATATTCAAAAGCAGAGACATTACTTTGCCAACCAAGATCCGTCTAGTCAAGGCTATGGTTTTTCCAGTGGTCGTGTATGGATGTGAGAGTTGGACTGTGAAGAGAGCTGAGCGCTGAAGGATTGATGTTTTTGAACTGTGGTGTTGGAGAAGACTCTTGAGAGTCCTTTGGACTGCAAGGAGATCCAACCATTCCATTCTAAAGGAGCTCAGTCCTGGGTGTTCTTTGGAAGGAATGATGCTAAAGCTGAAACTCCAGTACTTTGGCCACCTCACGTGAAGAGTTGACTCATTGGAAAAGACTCTGATGGTGGGAGGGATTGGGGGCAGGAGGAGAAGGGGACAACAGAGGATGAGATGGCTGGATGGCATCACTGACTTGATGGACCTCAGTTTGAGTGAACTTTGGGAGTTGGTGATGGACAGGGAGGCCTGGCGTGCTGTGATTCATGGGGTCGTAGAGTCGGACATGACTGAGTGACTGAACTGAACTGAATATTTCATTGTGTATATGTACCAAAATTTTTTATCCATTCATCTGTTGATGCACATCTAGGTTGCTTCTGCCTGGAGAAACAGACACAGAGAATAGATTTATGGACATAGGGAGAGGTGGGAGAGGAGAGGAGAGGGTGAGATGTATGGAAAGAGTAATATGGAAACTTATGTTACCATATGTAAAATAGATAGCCAACAACAATTTGCTGTATGTCTCAGGAAACTCAGACAGGGGCTCTGTATCACCCTAGAGGGATGGGATGGGGAGGGAGACTGGAGGGAGGTTCAAGAGGGAGGGGATATATCTATACCTATGGCTGAATCATGCTGAGGTTTGACAGAAAACAACAAAATTCTGTAAAGCAATTATCTTTCCATTAAAAATAATTTTTGTTAAAAGTCAAAAAAAATTGAGGATACCCTGGATTTCAGTAGATCCTGAGAATCTCTATTTTGCAAAAGCTGCTTCCAGTCACTATAAGGTCTGGCCAAGTGAAGGAATCTCTACTCTGTCACCTCATTTCAACTCAGACTTTTGTCTCATCCCAGCCCTTTCACAACAAAATATTCCTGTAAGGGAAAAAATAAATAATAAATACAAAGTCTAATAAGTACATTCAAAGTGCTCAATATTATCAGTCATCAGGGAAAAGCAAATTAAAACCATAATGATAAATAACAAACTACTACACAACCACTGAAACAGTTAAAATGAAAAAGAATGAATACAAATACTATTAAGGATGTGGCTCTTGTTCAGTAGATCATTTGTCTGACTCTTTGAAACAACATGCACTGCAGCACATCAGACATCCCTGTTCTTCACTATGTCCTGGTTCATTTCAGTTCAGTCACTCAGTCAAGTCCAACTCTTTGCGACCCCATGGACTGCAGCACACCAGGCTTCCCTGTCCATCACCAACTCCCAGAGCTTACTCGAACTCACATCCATCAAATAGGTGATGCCATCCAACCATCTCATCCTCTGCTATCCACTTCTCCTCCCACCTACAATCTTTCACAGCATCAGGGTTTTTTCAAATGAGTCAGTTCTTCGCATAAGGTGGCCAAAGTATTGTAGCTCCAGCTTCAGCACCAGTCTTTCCAATGAATATCCAGGACTGATTTCCTTTAGAATGGACTGGTTGGATCTCCTTGCAGTCTTGGACTCTCAACAGTCTTCTCAAACACCACAGTTCAAAAGCATCAATTCTTCAGTATTCAGCTTTCTTTATGGTCCAACTCTCACATCCATACATGACTACTAAAAACACCACAGCTTTGACTAGATGGACCTTTGTTGGCAAAGTAATGTCTCTTCTTTTTAATATGCTATCTGGGTTGGTCATAGCTTTTCTTCCAAGGAGCAAGCATCTTTTTATTTCATGGTTGCAGTCACCATCTGTAGTGATTTTGGAGCCCCCCAAAATAAAGTCTGACACTGTTTCCACTGTTTCCCCATCTATTTGCCATGAAGTGTTGGGACCAGATGCCGTAATCTTAGTTTTCTGAATGTGAAGTTTTAAGCCAACTTTTTCACTCTCCTCTTTCACTTTCATCAAGAGGCTCTTTAGTTCTTCTTCACTTTCTGCCATAAGGGTGGTATCATCTGAATATCTGAGGTTATTGATATTTCTTCCAGCAATCTTGATTCCAGCTTGTGCTTCATCCAGCCTGGCATTTCACATGATGTATTTCTCACAGAAGTTAAATAAGCAGGGTGACAATATACAGCCTTGACATATTCCTTTCCTGATTTGGAACCAGTCTGTTTACATCCAGTTCTAACTGTTGCTTCCTGACCTGCATACAGATTTCTCAGGAGGCAGGCCAGGTGGTCTGGTATTCCCATCTCTTGAAGAATTCTCCACAGTTTGTTGTGATCCACACAGTCAAAGGCTTTGGCATAGTCAATAAAGCAGAAATAGATGTTTTTCTGGAACTCTCTTGCTTTTTTCATGATCCAACGGATGTTGGCAATTCAATCTCTGGATCCTCTGCCTTTTCTAAATTCAGATTGAACATCTGGAAGTTCACAGTTCACATACTGTTGAAGCCTGGCTTGGAGAATGTTGAGCATTACCTTGCTAACATGTGAGATGAATGAAATTGTCTGGTACTTTGAACATTCTTTGGCATTGCCCTTCTTTGGGGTTGGAATGAAAATGCAAAGGAGAAGCCCCAGCAAGACGGTGGGAGGGGCGAAATGGCATTTAAGATCAAATCCCATACCCGCCAGAGATGTTTGGAGAGCTCAAACAAAACTTTGCATGCACCAGGAAACCCCACAGAGACTGAGTTTGAGTGTCTCCTGTGGAGGTACGGGTCAAGAGTGGCCTGCCTCAGGGACAGGGGCTCTGGGTATGGCATAAGCCCTCTTGGAGGAGGGCTTATTAACCCCGCCATAGAGCCACCAGAACTTACTTATGTCCTAGAGTTTGCTCAGATTTATGTCCATTGAGTCAATGATGTCATCCAACCATCTCATCCTCTGTCACCCTTTCTCCTCCTGCCTTCAATCTTTCCCAGCATCAGGGTCTTTTCCAGTGAGTCAGCTCTTCACATCAGCTGNAGAGCCACCAGAACTTACTTATGTCCTAGAGTTTGCTCAGATTTATGTCCATTGAGTCAATGATGTCATCCAACCATCTCATCCTCTGTCACCCTTTCTCCTCCTGCCTTCAATCTTTCCCAGCATCAGGGTCTTTTCCAGTGAGTCAGCTCTTCACATCAGCTGGCCAAAGTAGTGGCACTTCAGCTTCAACATTAGTCCTTCC
Source organism: Oreotragus oreotragus (assembly GCA_006410675.1). Lineage (NCBI taxonomy): Eukaryota > Metazoa > Chordata > Mammalia > Artiodactyla > Bovidae > Oreotragus > Oreotragus oreotragus. The sequence goes on from SJYX01005126.1 coordinate 216,095, forward strand.
AATGAATATTCAGTGTTGATTTCCTTTAGGATTGACTGGTTTGAGCTCTATGCTGTCCGAGGAATTATCAAGAGTCTTCTCCAGCACCAGAGTTCAAAAGCATCAGTTCTTCGGTGCTCAGCCTTCCATATGGTCCACCTCTCACATTCGTACATGTTGGCCAAATGATGTCTCTACTTTTTAATACGCTGTCTGCATTTGTCAAAATGTGGAGCTCGTACTATTCTCCTACCTTTCTAGTGGAAATTTAAATGGTTCAATCACATTCACTCTATGATCCAACAGTTCCACTCATATTTATCCAACAGAAATGAAAACATATGTCTTCTAAAAGATTTGTGCATGAATGTTTACTGTGATTTTAGTCATAATGACCACAAACTGTAAACATATCAGTGTCCATCACCAGGAAAACAGATAAACAAACTGTATATTTTTTTCTATGGTATACTTCTCAGTGGCTTCCTTGGTGGTTCAGCAGTAAAGAATCTGCCTGCAATGTAGGAGACTCTAGAGACACATGTTCAATTCTTGGGTCAGGAAGATTCACTGAAGGAGGGGATGGCAACCCACTCCAATACTCTTGCCTGGAGAATTTCAAGGACAAGGAAGCCTGGCAGGCTACAGTCCATAGGGTCGCAAAGAGTAAGACATGACTGAAGTGACTTAGCATGCACGCATACATGCATACTTCTCAGCGATAAAAAGGAACATGGATGCATCTCAAAAACATTATGCTAAAGAAAATATGAAAAAAATGATGATTTCAATATACTTATCATGTGGATGCAATGGTTGCATTCCCTGGTGGCTCAGATGGTAAAGAATCTGCCTGCAGTGTGTGAGACCTGGGTTCAATCCCTGGGTTGGGAAGGTTCCCTGGAGGAAGGCATGGCTACCCACTCCAATATTCTTACCTGGAAAATCCCCATGGACAGAGGAGCATGCTGGGCTGCAGTCCATGGGGTTGCAAAGCATCAGACATGGCTGAGTGACTAAGCACACAGCACATGGAGGCAATGGGAAGCCCAGGATTCCATATTAGTTTTATAAGACATTTTTCCTGAAATTATCAAATCATTGGATAACATAGTATAGAGTCAAAATGACATATTCTAAAAATCCACCCAAAGTAGATTTTGATACCACTACATCAGAAGCGCCAGCTTTATGATGATTCCACTACTGTTTATGAGGAATTCTACTGCAGATGGAAGTTAAAAACTGAAAACTGCTGTGCTGTGCTTAGTCACTCAGTCATGTCCAACTCTTTGAGATCTCATGAACTGTAGCCCACTAGGCTCCTCTGTCCATGGAATTCTCTAGGCAAGAATACTGGAGTGGTTTGCCATCCCCTTCTCCAGGGGATACTCTCAATCAAAAACGTGTATACATATTGCAAACTGCCCTAAGTGAATTTGTTTGTTTACAAGGATTTCTTTGGTATGTATCAATAATCTCAATGTCTAGAAGCAAATGTGGGTTATAGGTGTCCTTTCCAGATAATATTCTAGTTGGATCAGGTAACAGAACCCTCCAAAGACCTTGGGATGTGAGGCTGAAGGAGTTTAGAATCAGGGTATGCAACTAAGCAGGGCCTTTTGGGCCTTCCTGAGACAGATTCCTTCCCCATGTCCTCTCCCTGCCTCTTCTTTGTGGAAAAGCTGTAGTCTCCCAGCCCTCCCCTCAAGAATTAGTGATTGAAAGGATGTAACCAAGTAGTGACAAAAGTAGCTGTTGGGCCAGGAGAACTGTTAACAATTTACACAGATATCAGCCATATGGCAGAACAGAATCTTTAGTTCCTCCCTGAAGTACAAAAATAACAGTATCTGGTGCACATCCTTGAATTGTTTTACAGACAAACACTAGAGCCCCCACTGAATGGAGAAAGTTAACTACATGATGACAGTGAGTACATAGCCCTCAGACTGGCTGGAGCATGAGGGTAAAGTTAACCCCTGTGATACTGCCATTCTACCTTACCATCAACAGATCAGAGAACTGTACATGAGTTGACCATGTACCCTGAAACTCCACCCCTGCATCTTGCCTTAAAAATGCTTCCCTGAGTATCCAAAGCTGGTGCTCTGTGACAACCTGGAGGGATGGAGTGGGGAGTAAGATGGCAGGGGGGTTCAAGAAGGAGGGGACACATGTACACCTGTGGCCAATTCATATTGACGTAAAGCAAAAAAAATAAAAATCACAATATTGTAAAGTAATTATCCTCCAATTAAAATAAGTAAGTAAATTTTTAAAAACGCTTCCCTGAAACCTACTGGGGGCCTTTTGAGCATAAGCTGTCCCATTCTCTTGCTCGACCTTCTCAATAAATCTTTCTCCATTCCAAACTCCCGTGTTTCAGTTTGTTTGGCCTCACTGTGCAAGGGGTACACTAACTTGGAATCGAACAGCAGATAGAGATTCTCAGGTTCTGTTGAGCACAGATGAAGTGTTATATATTTCTAGCTAATCAGTATGTCTTGAATATCACTCATTTCACCAATACAAAATAAAATATAACTTCACTTATGCTGATTTATAAATACCCTAGAGCTGACCTCAAGTAAAAATAGTTGAAGTTTAGTAACCTTGTGAGTTTTAGAGTCTGGTAGGAGCAGTGGATCTCAACCATGCAATATGTTCAAATCATCTCTGGACAGTTTTTAAATCCCAAAGCGTAGGCCACAATCCAGGCCAGTAAAATCAGAGTTTCTAGGGGTGGGATCCAGTCAATAGTATTTTTCAAACCTCCCTAGGTGATTCCAATTTATAGACAAAGAAGAGAAGCTCTGGATTAGTCCATGGACTTTTCTAGGCCAGAATGCTGGAGTAGACTTTCCATTCTTCAGGGGATCTTCCCAACCCGGGGATCGAACCCAGGTCTCCCACATTGCAGAGGGATTCTTTACCATTTGAGTCACAAGGGAAGCCCTATAACCTTCCAATCAAGCCTAATTGCAGTGGATATTATTGAATAGGTGTTTTAAATGCTGTTTATGTTTAAAGGATAAGTAATACACATTATATACCATACTTTTGATGTTTAAATGTTTTTAAGTAAATACATAACATGAAACACATCCCGTTTTCTCAATGATAGAACAGAAACAACAGAACTACAGATACCAACTAGGTCTATGGCTACACCACCCTGGACGCGCCCGATCTCATCTGATCTCAGAAGCTAAGCAGGGTCGGGCCTGGTTAGTACTTGGATGGAAGATACCAACTAGAACAGACTAGCAATCACCACCACCACCACTCCAGCATCAGGCACCAGGAAGGGAATTTGGCCATTTTTGAATAATGGATCTAGAGAAGGGAATGGCTAGATGCATTTGTATACAGATGACTAAGACTCTGCACTGAAAATTTGGTTTTTAAGCAATTACATCCTGAGATTGCCTGTAAATAGTAATACATGCCCTGATTCGAAGAAGTGACTATCTCAGCCAGACCACAATGAAGTCAAAGCAGCAAGGTATGTACAGTTAGTTAAGAACAGGACGACAAGAGGAGAAAACCTGAAACAGACCAGAGCATTGATAATTCCCTTAGCCCAGCTGGCCAAAGATTTTACTAGTTCCTGACATGATATCAGAAGATATTTTCAGAACATTACTGCAAGTTACTTGTATTTGTGGTATATAAATAAATTTATGTAAATTGTTGAGTAAAGTGTATATTTTCATCTGATTTGGTGATAGTGTGGATTTCTCTTGTAATCTTTATTCTTTTAACAGCCTGATATATCACAAACTTGGCCCAGTCCTAATCAGTTCCCCATCTTAAAAGATTCTCTTCTTGAATGGATACATATACATGTACAACTGAGCCCCTTTGCTGTCCACCTGAAACTATCACAACATTGTTAATCAACTATATTCAAATATAAGATAAAAAGCTGAAAAAAATTCTCCCTTAAAGAATGTGAACCCAGACCTCCAATGCCCTATAAATATTTCTCTCTGACTCCCCACTTCAGAGTCACTGCTAAGGCTTGTCAAGGTGATATTCATTCCAACTGTAGTTATTTCTAATAAATTTATCTTTAAGAGATTTTATAAAGATATTTTGGTGAGATTTTGGTGAGAGCAACAGCAACATCATAAAGAATATCAAATCAAGGCTAATGCCTGCTTTGGAATGCCATTTACTACATGAACTCTGTATATGTATATTGATAATGTTTAAGTAAAAACAAGTTTAGCAACATAAAATTCCCACCGAATATTGCAAAATATTTTTCCCATCCCATTTGTTAATCAAAAACAGCCTGAGAAGATTTAAGGAGGAAAAAAAACCCCAATCACATCTCCAAAGAGTTCCTTCGTTAGAATCAGGTCACCTAACGATTATTAGAGATTTACATCTAAATAGAATGCTATATTCAATCACAGTGCTCTGTTCATTATTTCCCTCCCTCTGCAAATGTCATCTTGAAATCATTTATTCAAATGTCATATACACAACTTTTCTATCAAGTCTTTGAGGAACCCTTCCAACTACTCCCTTCTCTCAGCTATGTCTTTTGTGTTTACCACACAGTAGTATTTGTTTTCATTTCTTTCTCCATTCACTTTGATCTATTTGAGGGCAGGATCCACAATAGTTATGTCCCTTTAGGGCTCATCATTGCAGAGTTTAAATTAAAAAAAAAAAAAAACATAATAAGTATTTTTTTCAAATATTTAACCAGGTTTTTGGTCCTGTGATTATTTTACTTAACTTCAAACTTACTTACAAACCCTTATTAACAAATGACACCTGAGTACTATAATACTTCTGCATGAGAAAAAGTCCACTAAGATTGAGATACACAGTTATCAGTTGGTTGGGACAGAAATTCCAGCTAGAACAAGGACAACTAAAATAGAAACTAGAAAGGTGCCAAAGGTGAGAGTCAACTCTTTGGGATTGTACTGGGAAATGAGAATTTCATAGAAGTTCTGTAGTTCTTGCATCCTTTCTAGGGAAATTTCAAAATAATTTATTTTTGTATGCTTAAGTATTTCAGTTAAAAAAATAACTAATATGTAAGATTCTATCAGGTTCAAAAGAGCAGGATGTGTGTGTGTGTGTGTGTGTGTGTATGTGTGTGTGTAATTTCTTGCAGAAAATAAAAATCTATATTGTCAAGTCACATCCTGCATTGTTATTTTGCCTGAATTTCTTCAGAAATATATTCTAGTCACTATATTCCCTGTTTAAAAACAGAAAACTTTCTAATTTTGCATTCTTCAGTGAAAAAAAGAGCTTGTTTTCTCTCTTTTAATGGATCTGAAAAGTAAATGACATATTGAGGTCACTAGGAAAATGAACGTCAAGATTGACATGAGTCAAGATTTACCTAACAAGCCTTCCTTCACCTGCATTTAATGAGTGGTTACATGGTATAGAAGAAAGACATTAGCTTTAGTATCCAAGATCCTGAGATCTAATTATAAGCTTGCAAATTTATCTGGGCTACAATGGACCATTATTTCACGTCTCTGGGTCTCAGTTTCTTCTTTCATTAAATATAATAGTCCCTCTTTTATAGAATTTTCTTGAGAAATACATAAGTAAAAAAGTAAATAGTAGGCAATGAAAATATTTAAGTTGAATTGGAAATGTATGCATAGCAACTCTGTAAATCAGTTAGGTAAATAAGAATTTCACTCACCTATATCATCACTCTATAGATGGGATCATGGAGTTCTGGGTTCAGAACCATGAATTGAAAGAAAAACTCTTGGGGAGCATAACTGAGGCAGTGCAAGATTTGCCAGGACAGTGCAGACAACAAACCACCCCTAATATGAGACCATAGAGGTGTTTCCATATCTACAAGTGGTCCAGATCTCTGTTTTATGTCTCTTTTGAAAGAAGGCAAAGTGTTTTTCTCTATCTAGTTCTCACAAAAGAAGTGGGCAGAAATGTTAGCCGTGTGACTTTAATGAATATCATATGAACTAGTTTCCTTACACACTGCTTTGGAAATGTCACCAAATCAAAGGTTGCACTTAGAAAGGGCATAAAACTGAACAAGATAACAGGACAGTTGTTGCCTGGCACACAAGAGAGGACATCACCTTTGCAGCCAGAAAATAGAACAAGGACGCAGTAAGTTTGGTTACTGCACACACAGCCATTACTCAGAATATGTTGATGCACCTACTTTACCTTGAAAATTGGTTCCTCTAATGGCCCAAATTAAATAAGAATAATGAGAAATATATTTTTAAAGTACTATATGAAAATGACAGTAGATAGAAGATGTATAATGCAGAGATAACACACCTACAATCAGAGTCTCTAAAGAAGAGAAGCTTTGTAGTAGGACAGAGCAAATACTTTCAGGCACAATTATGAAAGAAATTTTCTGAAATTAAAGAAAGACTTGAATCTATATGCTGAAAGTAAACAATATGCACTAAAGAAATCTGGTTTATGATAATTAAAACAAGACGTATTTTTCCTTAGAATTAAATTTCTCTTCCTAAGAAGATGGCATCATCAATTCAATAAATATGAACATGGGCAAATTTGAGATAGTGAGGAACAGGAAACCTAGCACGCTGCAGTTCATGGGGTTGCAAAGAGTGGGACATGACTTGGCAACTGAACAAATAAAGAAGAAATTAAAATTTTTTCTTAGGGAGAACAAAGATAAAAAAATTATGGGGACACATTATAGTAAATTAATTATTTGGATTATATTAGCATTCCCTTTTTCTATGCCTTATCCCTTTATCATTTCTAATTTTTAGTATTTATATCTTTTTCCTTCTTTTTTAATTGAAGTATAGATTTACAATATTACATTAAATTCAGGTATACATAATAACTCAATACACTTATAGATTATACTCTAAAATTATTACAAAATAATGACTATATTTTCCTGTACTGTACAATGTATCCTTATTGCTTATATATTTTTACATAGTAGTTTGTATCTCTTGATTAATTTAACAATATTTTAGATATTTTTATAATAAATAAAAAGCTTTTGGGGGAAAAAAATGGGTTCTTCTCTCAAACAAAACCAAATAAACCTAAACAAAGTACACAGAGGGAAGGTCTAGCATATCTTCCAGGTACTTGTTTTCCCGTTGTTAGGCAGTTAGAAATTCAACTCATGCTTAAAATGCACACTTAGTCATCTACACTTAACACATTTTCTGTGGCCCTAAAGTGCTGTTGATAAACAGTTAGTTAAAAACTCTCACAGATAATAGTTCCAGAATGCCCTTCTGTTGAAAAGCCTGTTACCCATGGAACTCTTCCAAGCAAAACAAACAGTAGGAACTTCAGGACAACCTCTGTGGGCCTCTTACCTTGCATTCACATGATTCAACCCTCATCTAATTGCCATTTGGCTGCCAATGATTTTCCATGTCTCTACATGGTGTTGCAGCAAATACAGTCTACTGTGACTAGGAATCCTGATTGGACTATAATCAACTGTGTGCCTTTTTACCCTCACCCGAGCTTGAGGGTGGTGCAGTGGGATGCCAGAATCATTTCTGTATCACTGATGCCTAAAACAGGATTTGGTGTCTAATGGCTCCTCAGTAAATATTTGTTGACTATTTTAAGAATGCCATCATTGTCACATTTTCTTTCCTACCAACCTATGCCTTTGTTTATAATAAAGATCTTGTCTCCATGTCTTCATTCTGTCTAATAATATTGGGTGGCAGAAAGTTTTTTTGAGTTTTCCACATGCTATGGCAGAAAAACCCAAATGAACTTTTGGTCAACTCAATACCTAGATTCTTGAGTGCCTGACAGCAAATGGTTACCCTCTGAATTAAATAAAATCTTTAAGCTATGTACCACGCATTCAACTCATTCACTTTCACCAAGTCCCCCAACTACTTTCTCATTTCCAACAAATATTTATCATCTATTGCCTGAGAATACAGGAGAAGGCACTGGCACCCCACTCCAGTACTCTTGCCTGGAAGATCCCATGGATGGAGGAGCCTGGTAGGCTGCAGTCCA